>PVJH01003205.1:0-147541 GCA_004026705.1 Nesogale talazaci
ATTTCAATAAGATCTATAAGAGTCTCCAACAAAATAATTTATTAATGATACTTTTAAAAAGATTTTTACCATTGATCTCACATTTCCTTCTTCTCCATGGTAAAACAGAATGTAGATCAGGCACAGTATGCCATGAACTATAGTCACTGGTATTTGAAATTCACCCTTTGTGATAATCCGTAATGAAAATAAACATAAATTTTCTCCTGAATTACTGAGATGGCATATTCTTGGCAAGGCAGGCTAATGCAAATTATAAGAAATCCAGAGTGTGCAGATGTGAATGTAAAACTATTATACATAAGAAAAATCTATATTATATATAAAAAAGAATAACACATAACAACAGTTTTATTAAATATCATCATTGATTGTTTATGTCTTAATGTAGAATAGCTATATAAGTTTGTAAAATAAGGCATGCTATTAATTGATAAAATGTAAAGTACATATCACTTAACAATATATCTCTTATTATCTTCTGTGAAGTATCAAGGTATGCCTGTGTCCTCTTGCCCATCTCAGAAGAAATTACTTACTGTATTCATGGAGCACTATGGTCTTTACCTTTTCCAGGCTCTCTTCTGATGATTCACAAGTATAAAGTATGAATAAATCACAGTGAATTTGCATATGTTATCATATATTTGGAATATGACACTTAAGACTATATATTTAGTCTACATTTATTGTACCCTTCCAAGTTTTTTATTTGTAATCTCTGTAAATAAAACATGAATAACGACCCTTCTTCTCAGAGTGTATATTATAAAGATACTTACAAGGTTAATTTCAAAATAATATGGAAAGTGTTATGCTTGAGAAGCAGGCATTGAGCCCACGAGAATGGTGCTATTGAAAGCTTCTTGGATGGGAGAGCACATCGGACTCTTCCAAGACTAGGACAAGTTAATAATGGCAGCCAATGTTTACTGAGCACTAAGTGGGTGGCAAGCACTGATCTAAGTGCTTTTACACTAACCTCATGAAGTTTCCATTATAAACACTACAAAGCAGCAGTTGATATTACTCTCATTTTACAGATAAAAAAATCAAAGAACAGAAAGTCAAATATGTTAGATGGGGTCAAAGAACTAGTCAGTGGTAGAACTGAATGAGAGTAATGTGACACCTGAATTTACAATCATTAAGCTCTACTGGCTTTAGTGTAGTCACTGGAAGATATATAGAAAAGCCATGAAGAGCACAGAGAATTGCATGAACAAACACACGGAAGTTAGAGAGAGAAGCAAGTATTATTGGAATATGATGAATTAGTAATTCATGGTGAATTAGTAATTAAGCTCGCGGCTGCTGAAAGTCAGTTTCTGTACAGATCGACAGCTTCAGACATCTTGTGAGGCAGTTCCACTATGTCCTAGAGAGATGTTATGAGAACAACGGTTTTGGGGTTATTGTTATCAGATAGATGACAGAAAGGGGAGATAAGAGAGAAACTAGGAAAGTAAGGAATGTCGAGGAATGGAAAGGCTGTGAGAAGATGGTCCATCAACTACAGAAGATTGACGTAGATGAAACTCCACAAAGAAACCTATTCATTTGCTCTTTTTTTTAAATTTTTTAAATTTAAATTTATAATCCCCTTTATTGGGGGATCTCACAGCTCTTATAACATTCCATATGCCAATTGTATTGAGCATATTTGGGATCTCTTTAAAAGTTTTGTAACTGTCCAGAGAAGAGATGGATTGGGAGAAGTCAGGTGGGGCTTATTGAGAAAGTGAACAGGATTGACATTCCCACCCCATCAACACAAGCAGGGGGCTGGGACAAACACCACATTTAAACGAATGCCATAAAAGGACTATGATATTTTTATAAATATAGTTATGAAAAACTATGCCTATTTCTTTCTTTCCATTTTATACTAGTAAATATGGAAGTATAGAAATCACCTTTTCCCATTATTTTATATTCGTATGATTATAAATTATCTCACCGTGAGGTTTCAGGAACTTAATGTCATGGATTATGGAGAAAATAATGTGACAATGGATTTAAAAATCTACAGAAAGAAAAGGAAGATGTGCTTGCTTTGGCAGAACATATCCTAAAATTGGAACAGTACAGAGAAGATTAGCATGGTCCCTGCGCAAGGATGACATTAGAAGATGTTAAAAGATGACTTACAACATTCTTCTCATGTATTCATCACAAGCACTGGGCCTATACTTAAGAAAATATGATGGAGTTTTCACTAGCTAAACAAAACTGCAGTGAAATCACTACAGTTATAAATGCCTGATATAATTTATAATCGCTGGACAGGACCCTGAACAGTTGGAATATATTTCTCAGTCACTCTTGCAGTTAGATATGGTCATGTGACTGAGTTCCAGCCACTGGTGCACCTGGATAGATGCCCACCACTTCTGGGCTTGGAATGTTAGAATTTTCTTACAATGCTTTTTCTCCAGCTCTATTCAGGAACATGAGCAGGTAGGGTGTGGAAGCCATCTGTTAAAAATGACAAAGACACAACATGAAAAAGACACGAGTCGCTAAATCTGTTCTTGAAAGAGGGCTGGTCAACATCCAAGTATACCCTTTACAGTTTTTCTGAATGGTAAATAAACTTTTGGTGGAGTTTTTAAGGTATTTTTTTGGGGGGGCACCACTGCCCTCTGGTGGTCGTGAGAGCTACCCAGCTTTGCTCCTGAGAGCTGCTGCTGGATTTGAACCGTCAAACCCATGGGCCGCAGTCCAGCACTCAACCACTTACGCCACTGAGGCTCAGCCTTTTTTTGTTTGTTTGTTTGTTTGGTAAGTAAACTTTTATGTTATGTTCCCAATAATCATGGGGTTTCTCTTGCAGTAGCTAATATTTATTATTGTTATTATTATTTATTGTGTACTGAGCAGTCTGTCCTGGAAAATCAGAAGCCCATCAGAGTCAGTCATATATATATTTATACACACACACACACATATATTACTTTTACCTAACATTTTGCTGTTTGCTATGTCAAAATATATATTCTTTTTTGAAAATTATTTATTTATTTTTAAAATCATTTTATTGAGGGCTCACACATCACTTATATTGTGCGAAGTACTTTCATATTCCTGCTGCCATTCATCATCATTCTCTAAACATTTGCTTTTCTACTTGAGTCTTTGACATCAGCTTTTCATCTTTCCCCCTCGCTCCCGCTCCATCACTAATCCTTGATATTTTATAAATTATTATTATCTCATCATATCTTACACTGCCTAACATCGACCCTTGCCCACTCCTCCACTCTTCATCCTCCAGATAGGAAGTTATGTGTAGATCCTTGTATTTGGATCCCCTTCTCTACCCCACCTTCCTTCTACCCATCTGGTATCTCCACTCTCACTATTGATCCTGAGCAAGAGTGGTGAAAAAAGCTGATGGGGCCCGGCTATCAAAAGATACAGTGTCTGGGGTCTTAAAGTCTTGAAGTTAAGCAAGCAGTCATCTAGCCCAGGAGCAACAAAGCCCACTATAAAAGAAGCACAACAGCTTGTACGACCATGAGGTATGGAAGGAATCAGGTATCAGGACTCAAAGAACAAAAAGTATATCATGTGTGTCCACTCTCCTTTGTAATTGCTGAAGAAAAATGGGTGCAGATGCAAACATGGTGGAGGAAAGCTGATGGTGTTCAGCTACCAAATGATAAAGCATATGGGGTTTTAAAGGCTTGAAGGTACACAAACGGCCATCTAGTGCAGAAGCAGGGAAACACACCTGCCTGTGTGATCATGAGGGGTTGAAGGGAGCAGGTATCAAAGAAGAAGAATCACATCACTATAAATGAGGGGGGGAGCAGGGTGGGGACCCAAGGTCTATTTGTGGGCAACTGGACATCCCATTACAGAAGGGTCATGGGGAAGAGATGAGCCAGTTAGGATGCAGTGAAGTAATGGTGATGCACACAACTTACCTCTAGTTCTTATAGGCCTCCTCCCCCCAACTATCATGATCCCAATTCTACTATACAAATCCAGATACAGATACAGATGGCAATTGGAAATAAAGGGAATCCAGGACAGATGAACCTGTCAGGACCATTGGTCATTCATACTTTGAGTGAGGGAGAAAGAAGCATCTGTTCTGAACTCAAAAAAGGTGAACATCATCAAAAATTAAGACTAATCTCATCCCAAATTTGAATGAAGCTGTTTTCCACAACATGCAAATTCCTTGCTTCAAGGCTGTGGTCATTAGCATCTTTCTTATAAACATTTGGTATTTGTAGAATAGTATAAAACTATGGGCTCTGAGCCAGGAACCCTGACTTTATGCACATCTATTGATCAATCTTAGGTACAGTTACTTAATTCCTCAGAAGTTGTTTTCTCTTCCATAAAGTGGAAATAATAAAAATACTAAATAGAGGATAGATATAGAAGATGATACAGTACAATAAGATACACAAAAGAAAGTGATGGATTATTTCCAAAGACATCTTGAAGGGTCTATTTCTTTGGCTAACTATAGAGTCCTAAGTGTCTACTGAGTGTCATGAGTCATGAGCATCCAATCTGTGGGGCATTCACGCTTTCATTGATATTTCCTATTCTGGCAATGTAAGCAAGAAGCTACTCTCCACAAAATATCAGCATCATTCTGTGACTGAATCCAAGCTTTGGCTTCTACCTGCCATACAAGCCAGAGGTAATCGGAATAATTCTCTAAGTCTCTTCTCCTCATCTATGAAACAGAGACACTAGCACATGCATTCAGAATAGAGATTCTATAGTGAGACAACACATTGGACATAGGTCAGCAAAGTCTCTGGAAAATAATGGATATCAAATAAAATGATCATTTCCCCTTCCTCTCCTTTATTCCAGGAAGAGGACAATCTGCGTAGTAGGAAAAGTGAGCAAGATTTCAATTTTTACAGTTCTTAGCATACCTTAAGCAAAATTTAAGTTCTAAATGTTCAATTCCTCTTTCATAGTAGGAGGAAAGATGCTTTCTCCATCTTTCTCCTAAGATCCAGTGGAGATTCAATGTCATTCCTACTGAATGTTGAAAAAACTTCCATTAAGACTCATTAGTAGCTTGTTTAAAATTACCAGAGCCATATATGTGAGCCAGTGATATGTGAATCTTTTTTAATTCTTATTTTTTCTTTCCCAACTATTTCTAAGTGCCAACTGCCTAATGACTTTAAAAAAATAAAACAACCAGAAACATTTTATCAGGGTTTCTTGTGTGAAAAGGACGAAGCCAGAATGACTCAAGTTAGGCACTTCAATCTGCTGAAGAGATCATTGGGTTGTGTTTTTGGCAGGCATTAATGCTTATCTTGTTCACATTGGATGAACTTCCTGGTATTTGAAGTACTGGAAGCAGAATAGCTTCCAGTCACACAGCAACAGACAAGTAACCAGAGTTAAACAAACAGACATGTAGTAGGGAAAAAGCAAGTGGATATCAAAAGCAACTTGCTCTGAAACATAAAGTGGTCAAAGCAAATGGAAGAAACGATGAAGCAAATGAGCTGAACAGAAAATTCCAAAGGGAAGCTGAAGAAGTAAGGGGGCGGTATGCACAGGGGTATCCCCACAAAACGGATTTTTTTCAAAGCTATGTATTTAGGTTTGGGGGTTTATTGTTTTGCTTTGTTTTCAAAACAACCTTATCATCTTCAAAGTACTCGCCACGACACTTAATACATTTGTCAAATCTGTGATTCCATTCTTGGAAAAATCTGGTTTTTTTTCCCCTTCTACATCATCAGATTGCTGTCTTTTCACATTTGCAAAAAAAACAAAAAGAAGTCACATGGAGTGAGGTTAGTTAGGTGTGCAGGTCAAGAGAGTCATGCTAGTTTTTGCCCAAAACTGAAACACTGAGATGCCTGCATGAGCAGGTGCATTGTTGTGGTAGCAAAACCAGTCCCTTGAGTACCACAAATCAGGCCCTTTTTGTTGCACACCATTACACAATCTTTTGAGAACCTCTAAATAGAAAACTTGATTAACAGTCTGACCTGGTTGTATGAACTACAAATGTACTACCAATTGGCATTTTCATCTACTGGGGAAGTTGATTTGGACATCTAGAAGGTTTGTCATCATTTGACATTTTGCCTCTTTTGATAGGAGAAAACCACTCATACACTTGAGTTGTTCCCTTGGTGCTGTCCTTGTAAGCTTTGTTCAACATCACAATAGTTTCTGTGGAATTTTTCCTGAGCAGGAAACAAAATTTCACAGCCCCGTTCTGTTCTCTTAAATTGTCCATGAGAAAAAATGAGAAGAGAGTGAAACTGCTTTCATGAAAAAACTCACTGTGACCAGAGAGAACCTTCCCAGGAGATGACACTGGGTATGCTAAGTCAGAGCAAGTTGTTTGATACCAGCCTAATAGGAAAAGTGTGTACTATGAAAGTTCCACTCCACCCAGTTTGGGGGGGGTGCAGTCCCCTCATATATTGTAAACATTACAATGAAATGTGTAAAAAATGATAGAACCAAATATTGAGATAACCAAGGAAGGATATGCTTAAACTCTATCAAACTAAAAGAGCTAAAGAAAAAAATCCCAAGCACAGATTGCATGTTGAAAGATTCTATGGGATAAATATTAACTGAAGCATGAAGATGATGGAAAGAATTACAGTGCCAAAAAGAACTAGTCTACATTCAACTATTTTGTCCATCTCCTAGTTATACCAAATGTGTTGGTATACCAAAATTTTGGAAGACAACCACCTGGCCACTGACAGGAAGATATCTATATGTGTACCCATTTCAAAGATAGGTGACTCAACAGAATTCACTCACTATAGAACGATATAACTCATATCAAATACAAATAAAATTCTGCAGAAGATCATACAACAATGGTTTTGAGCAGTTACCAGAGGTTCAGGCCAGATACAGAAGAGGATGTGGAACAAGAATTATCTTTCATGGCATCAGATGGATTTTGGTTGAAAGAAAGAAATACCAGAAAGATGTTTACTTGTATATTATTGACTATGCCAAGAAATTCTACTGTATGGATCATAACAAACTGTGGGTAGCCTGGGGGAAAATGGGAATACCACTTCATTGTGGAAGTGTTGAAGCTAAGGTGGAAACTACATGGATCAAGAGTTTGTAAACAGAACCAGAGATTATGTAATGGTTTAAAATCAGGAAAGGGTTATGTCCTCTTAGCATACTTGTTTAATGTGTATCTTAAGCAAATAATCAGATAAGTTGGACTATATGAAGAAGAATGCCATATCATGAATAGAGAAAGACTTGTAAACTACCAATTATATGCAGATGAAACAACTTTGCTTTTTGGAAATGAGGACTGGAAGCACTTGTTGGTGAAGATTAAGGTTTGCAATCTTTAAAATGGATTGCAATTAATGTGAAGGAAAATAATCACAAGTAGATTAGTATGGTAAACAGAGAAAATATTGAAGTCAAGGATTTCATCTTGTTTGGGTCCACAATCAATACTCATGGAAACAACAGTAAGGAAATCAAAGGACACATTACAATTGTTACAAAATGCTGCACAAAACCCCTTCAAGATGTTGAAAAGCAGAGACGTTACTTTCAGGACTAAGGCACTCCTGACCCAGAATTCTTATTTTCAATCACCTCATATGCATGTGAAAGATGGACATTGGATAAGGAAGACCAAAGAAGAGTTGGTGCATTTGAGTTACAGTGCTTTGAAGAATATTGAAAATACTGTGGCCAGCCAAAAAACAAACAAATCTGTCATGAAAGAAGTACAGCCTGAACTTTCTTTGGAAGCAAGTATGGAGATACTTTGTCTCATGTACTTGGATCTCTTAAAAATGAGTTTAGTCTCTAGAAAAGGACATTATGCTTCGCAAAAATATAGGGACACGAAAAGAGAGGAAAGCTCTCAATAAAATACATTGACACAGGGGCTGCAACAACTGGCTGAAAAACAACAGCAATTGTGAGCAGGGAGCCGGAGCTAGAGGCGATTTGTTATGTCTTACTTTGGGTTTTGATGAGCTCGAACTGATCTAGCAACACTGAACAGCAGCAATACCTATCAACTTAGTAGGACAATGTTAAGCAGTCAACTGTTAACTGACACGTTAGTGGTTCAAACCCAATGGCTACCCTGTGGGGCAAAGCTGTGGGAATCTTCTGTGATAAAGCTTGACATCCTATGAAACCCTGAGGGTCAACTATAATCTTTCCTATAAGGTTGCTGTGAATTGGACTAGATGGAACACAGCAATTAGGATGATGAACAAGATGGCGTTTAATCAGAAATATAACCCCAAGTGAATTCCGAGTAGAATCACCATATATACTCAAGTAGAAGCTGACCTGAACATCAGCAGAGGCACATAATGTTATCACAAAAACTGTGTTAAAATGTGCTGAACAAACTCGGCTTATACACAAGTGTATACGGTATGTCTATAGAGTTTTCACAGCTGGGATATTTTCATAACAGATCACCAGGCTTTTCTTCTGAAGTGACTCTGAGTGAGTTCCAATCACTGACATCCCAGCTAGAATTCAACAGCTAGTTCTTTGTGCCATCCAGCCTGGCAGAGGGTTTTGGAATCAGAAATATGGTCGTGTAAACCTTGGTGCTTCATACTCAACAACTGTGTGACTGAAGGTACATTCTTAAAATATCCTAGACTTCACCTTCCTCATAGAGATAATATTATTTCATGAGGTTATCATTAACTTAAATTAGTTAACATAAAGCCAGATAGTACCCTGCAAATACCAAACACTTAATGCATGGTGGCAACTATTATCAATTATTTTGATTTTGTGCGCCCATCTCTCAAGACCCTCTAGGACTGTGATCCTCAACCTTCCAAATGCTGCAACCCTTTAATACAGTTCTTCGTGTTGTGGTGACTCCCCAAGCCTAAAATTATTTTTGCTGCTATTTCATAAGTATACATTTTCTTTATTCATTTACCATGACTTAATTAACAATAATGTCCCCACTTTATTTTCCACTTGCTCACACACACCCTTCTCTGTATGGCTTGCGAGTTAGAAGATACTTGGAATATTTTACACTGTTACACTGTTCAACCATGAAAGGAGTCAGGACCCACAGGTTGAGAATGGCTGCTCTAGGAAAAGCCAGAGAAACCACCCTGAAATTGCTGTGGGCATTTGTAATATTTAATCATTCCTCTAACGGTGCATTGGACTATAAACACTGAAAGCTGTTGAGATTTTGTTTGTGTCTTTCTAAAAGGAGATACATCTTTAAGATGTCTTTAAAGCCTTCTTTAGAGTTCATGACTGCCTCAACTTGAAAAGGATAAATTTCTTTATTCATTTACCTTGACTTAATTAGCAATAATGTCCCCACTTTATTTTCCATTTGTTCACACACACCCTTCTCTGTATGACTTGCTAGTTAGAAGACACTTGGAATATTTTTACATGCATTCCTTCTAGCCCCCTCACCCCCACTCAGTTTTCTATGCTTTGGTTCATTCCCCTTATTCTGAAGTGAGTTTGAAACCTCAACTTTGAGCTTGGTCAGTGAGCACAGATCCTGGATCCACACAGGGTCGTCTTGTTTGCAACATAAAGATAAAAATAGATAAACATGAGAGCTGTGTAAGAAACAAAGATCAAGTAAAATGAAGTCTTAGAGCCCCTAAATTGATATGTGGGAGTTTAAGTAGGTTGCTAAGGCTCTGCTCAAGCATTTTAGACTTAAATTTATCATTTGGTTGGCTATTCATTTATTTAATAAGTAGGTATTGATTTCATCCCACATACAGATCTCCAAAGCAGTAATTAATTTGCAGCAGTGCAAACTGTTTGTTTGCATCACTGCACTAGGGACAAAGATATAGAGTGACAGTGTGTCTTGAGGAACTCACCATCTAATAGGATAAATAAAGACACACAATGGCATTCTAGTAATGAGTCAGAGTAGACTTGATGGAACATTGGCAATCTATGACAGAAACATTGGTTGTGTGACAGCTAAGTGCTAGACTTCTAATTTAGTGGTTGGTCGTTTACAGTCACTAAGTTATTTCTTAGGGGAGACTTCCATAATGACTAGAATCTCTAAATTCTATCATGTATTTCTCCTCTGTAGCACGTGATCCCTCTATGAGTTGGCATAAACTTGACAGCGCCCAGAACAACAATCTAATTTTGTTCCAAGAAGACTTGCATAAGTCTCAGAAGAAAATATTAAGAGTGACCTTGGTTGATGATAGGGTTCAAAAATGGCATGACCATTGATATAAGCTTAACTGAGCAAAAGAGAGGTTTATTTAGTTACTTTTCCATGGTCCTCTTGCCCACCTTCACCTCATGTTCTAATGCAGGAAACATATATACAAACAAATAATCCAGTTCAGTATATCAAGTTCTGTAATCAAATGAATGCACGAAGTCATTTACAGACAGAAAAAAAGCAACGAGCCTCCATCTGACTAACTTCCTCTTGAGCTATAAAATTGTTGAAATGAAAACAAACCTGCAGGAATTTAGCTTCAGCAATGTAGCCCTCAATGTTATTATAATAAGAAGTCTGCTAAGTCATGTCCTGTCTATTTGTGGGGTGGGTGTGACACTGCACAGTGGCACAGAAGACGCTCTCCCCGACGGGCAGTGGGAGAAAAGAATCAGAGAAGACGTGGAACGGACACTCACCAAGGATTGAGAGTCAGATCATCTCCCTTGTTGCCCTGACTCTTCCACGTCTTGCTTGTGTGATACTGAAGAAATTGCTTGATAGTGTCTGCCTCCTTTCCCACACGGCCCCAAACAGAAAGCCAAGCCTGATGCTTTGGGGAACATCCTGACTCACAGAGACCTCATGTGCTGTAAAGGAGAACTGCTCCCCAGGGTTTTCTTGATGCTAATTTTTATGGAAAGTCGCCTTAGTATCGCAACCATTAAGCATGCAGCTGCTCCACGGGAGAAGGACACGGCAGTTTCTTTCTGTAAAAGTTAGTCTAGCTGTCAGTACTTTTTTCCAAAAGTTTTTTTTGGCATCACTGCCTTCTTGGAAGCTACCCAGCCTGCTGCTGCTGGATTTGAACCGCCAAGTCAGTGGACCACAGTCCTGCACTCAACCACTATGCCACCGGGGCTTAGCCCCAAAGTTTTTCTCTATAGGAAATTCTGGATGGGTTTAGGGTTAGAGTTTAGGGTTTAGGGTTTAGGGTTTAGGGTTAGGGTAAAAAATTAAAAAAAATAAATGAAATTCAGGACAGGTAACTCCATAGAGTCAGTAACTGGATGATTGATTTCTTGGGGGTATGACATGATAGATTGGGGGAAAGGAGCACCTCATAACGATGAGTACAAGAATGGACAAAATGTTCTAAAAGCGATTGTAGTGATTATGGTATAACATTTCTCGATGTGGCGCAACTTTGGAATCAAATGATATGGAAATTATATTTCCAATCTGTGTTTTTAAAAATACAACTTTGGAGAGCACCCTATGGAGTTCTATTCTGTCCTATGTGATTGCTGTGAGCGAGAATCTACTGGATCATACGTGACAACAGCCAAATTTATGGAAGCCCGTGGTTGGGCCTTTCTTCTGTAGCAGTACTGGATAGGTTTCAACTTCTAAACTGTTGATCCGGGTTGCTTGAGGTTGGCCAGGGGCCATCCGGTGTGCAAGGGGTTCAAAGTTGCCTTGTGGATTATCAAGAAGTCTATTGATGCTCGTGATGATCCTAAAGGAAAAGTCAAGATGCTGAGCCTCCTCTTCCACCTCCAGCCAATGCCCACCCTGAACAGCCACCACCTGCCTGTCCGTGGAAGACTGAATGCTGCTGGAATGCTGAGCCAGGTTAAGGGGAACTTATGAACGAGGATGCACTAGAAACAAAGGCCTGGCGATTTGTTTGAAAGACTATAAGAAGGGGACTCCTTAACATGCGAAACGACCACCAGTCCATTCAAGCAGTTGGAAACCCTATGAACCACAACAATCTAATGACCCTCAATTGATGACACAGTTGGTGCCAGACCAGGCAGGATTATGGTTCATCTCGCATGCAGAGACAGAAGTCATGTGCCCGCTGCACAGTGGCTACCGACAACAACTCATGGAGGAGAATCATTGCCAAACCTCAGTGACCAGTCTAGTCTTCCCGTGACTTCTAGGATAGATGCATGAGGAAGACCCTTCTACTTCGATTTCCTGATGCGTTTCTTTACACTGCTGCTCAACAACTGCTAACCTTTGCAATAGCAACCAGTACTTGACACAGCCTGTTATTGTCATCCTTCTTTCTTGCTCGCCCTAGTTCTGTTCCTCCTGTTCCCATAAGACTATTTCCGATTGCCACAGGATGTCCAAATCAGCCTGCTCCTCGGTCAACCACCACTGGGCAGTTCCCCTCCACTGCATTCCTCAACATCATTCTCTCTCCTCTGTAACCTTGCACTAACATTTTTAAGGTCCCTGAGTTGAGACTCTACATTTCCCCCCATCGAACCCATCCTACTGTTACCAGGGGTCTTTTTATAAGCATAACTGGATCAAGTTACACTTCTTATTAAAAGGCTACTGTGCGTCTTCATAGCCGACCAAATAATTCAAGGTATGAAGTGGATACACCTGGCTCTTTATGACCTGGACCCCATCGTCCTTTCTATCTACAGCTTGCAAGTACCTTATGCACCAATTTACTGTTCACCTTTCTGATTTCCCTTCTGTGTGCTTACGTTTATGCTCTGTCTTTGTCCCCACATTCTCTTTTCCTTTCCTTTGCTTGCCAACCACTATTTTAAAATCAAATCCCACCACAAGTATCACCTTCCAGAAGGGATTCTTGGAGTATCACCTTGATGACTCCTACAAAACTTGTATACTTTAATGTGTCTTTTGAACAGAGTCCGTGTTTTACTGCATGTGCGCCTACAGCAAGGTCTGGTGGTAATCTCTGAATTCATAGCACGTAGACATACAGCCAATACTCAGAGAGTACACAGTTCTTGTCAATGTCTCAAATTCTATAGCTCTAGGAATACATTCTGATAAATAGTTACTACTCAAATAATTAGGCCTGGGAATTCTGGGAAAAACCATCTGTGGCATAACGAATCACATAAGGTCAGTAGTTGAAAATTACCCACTCCCTCACAGGAGAAATATGAGGCTCTCTCCTCCTGCCAAGACTTACATTTGTGCAAGCCCCCAGGAAACCCAACCTGCTCTGCTGCAGAGAACTAGGGCAGACTGACTTGGAGGTGCAGTGGTCACTACGACAGTGGGTTTGTTTACTTTGGCCTGGGGAATTTGGAGTGGAATAGAAAATGGAAAGACAAGGAAGGGATGCAATAAGGAAGAAAGAGAAGGGAGGGATGGGAGAAGGGAGGGAGAAAGGGAGAAAAGACATAAGGATGAAGAGGTAGAAGAAGGAGAAGGAGGGAAGTATAAAAAAAGATAGAAAAAAGCACTAAGAAACTATCCTGTGAACTGGCAAAGGTAGAAATGCCCTTAGCAAACAGTGATATTCCTACAAAGAGTGAACGATGAATACTTCATTTGTCACCAAACAAATCCTTTGAATAAATGTTCATTCATCTCTGTCTAATAACCAGACATCATTTTTCATTGATTCTCAACATTTCTTTCCCAGATTTCCTGCTAGTGGCAGTGGTTTCAGTGGGTGGAGTCTGGCAATAAGTAGGGCTGGAGGCCAGGAACCCACTGCCATTGTGGCAGCAGATGTCCTCCTCTTTCTCCCTCTGAGCAGCTGGTGGTTTGGAACTCTGAACCTTGCCCTTAGCAGTCCAATGCTTACCCAACACTGCTCCCAGAGCTGCGTGCTAACCCCAAGGACAGCGGCGTGAGGCCATCTACTGTCCTAAGAGAGCAAGAGGAGGCTTTCTGCTGCTGTCAAAATACACAGCTTTGGAAACCCCCGCGGGCAGTTCTACTCTGTCCTAGACAATCACTATAAGTCTGGATTAGCTCGATGGCAGAGAGTGACAGAGAAAATGGTCTCTATTGTGCTTCTTAAATTAAAAACAAACAAACAAATCTTTTTAGTCAGTATACCTCAGATTGCATCAATCTGGGACTAAAATAAGTTTTATATTTTTCAGGTTTGTTTTGTTTTGCCATTTGTTCCCAAATTGCTTTCTTATAAAAATTTCATCAGTTTGATGTCCTCTGCCCCAGTTATTCCCAAGTGGTTATAGGGAGTCCCCAAACGAACACCTTCCATGGGTCCGTGCCCTGATATCACCAGGTTTCTTTATTCTTCTCTTGTCCTCTGACTCTCATCTGCCTCTGTCTTTTGCCTGTGCCTAGATTTTAGTTATTGGAGACATAGTCTACAAATAAAACCTCGAATGTCCATAGAAAGGAAAATGATAAAAATAATTTGCTATGAGTTTGTTTCCATTTTTCAATAAAGGAGATCATCTTTTATTTTGGCTTCTAGCATTAGTAAAAGATAGTATCCGTGTTCCTTCAAACATGACTGATCTTATAAAAACCAAGTCCCCACATAGAACTATTAGCTCATTATCATGTACTGATGGCATGGATGACTTCAAAGAAAGCAGATGACTGTTGTGGAAACAAAGGATGATGAGTTCTGACAATAGGAATATTAAAGTAACCTAGATTACTCACACTAAGCTAATTGTCCTTCAATGGTGCATACATTAATTTCAATTTTGTCACTTGTGTAGACAGACACAATTATGCTGGTCAGCTATTTGCTTGTATTTCAAGGATAATGTATCTATCTCTTGCTTCAGAATGAATGCAATAAGTTGTTTCCTGAGAATTGCTGGCATTATTCTTAATTTGGTTCTTAGGATAACAACAACATTAAGGGAGATTGAGGTTATACATTAGGAAACATGGTTACTAGCAGTGCTGGAGAAATATTTCTGTCAGTGTTAAACTTTTTAGGACTTATCAGTTGTCTGAGATAGATTAGGGGATTTGCTGTCAAAGGCTGAACTAAATTACTTCTGGACATCTTCTTTGACATAAGTATTTTACAATATTTTTGAAGTTATCTTTTTATCCACCCACCCCAATAGGTTTCTATACTTCACCTGTTTATCTATCTATCTATCTATCTATCTATCTATCTATCTATCTATCATCTATCTATCTATCTATCTATCTATCATCTATCTATCATCATCTATCTGTCCATTTCTCACTAAATGCTAACAAAAGACCAACAGGATCAACCCTGCTTTTGAGTAACTTAATCAAATGGGGGGAGAGGTACATATGAATAGAATTAGAACAGAGGGGATGGAGGCACCCAGGTAACTACTTGGGGGACAGGAGGATAGCCCATGAATAGAGAAGTAGAATGTGTGCTGACATAATGTTAAAAAGAGAACGAAAACATGAAATAGTGCCCTTATACATAGTTATAGCAAGGAATTTGTATCACAGAGACATAAGAGGTGAACTTAGTCCTTTTAAAAAGATTAGATGATGGCAATGCTCATTTGACATTTTTTTCACTTTTGTGTGGCTCTCAGCTCCTTTCAAGTGAACTCCTCACCCGCCCCATAAGAAGTATGATATCAAATATGACTTCTAGCTGCTACCCTTTGGAATTCACCGTGGGGCTATACAATCCCAATGATGGGTCTAGCTAGTGGTCTAGAATAGAGGGGGTACTGACCTGGCCATCTCTATTGAACACAGGACTCCTATGAAGAAGTCTTTGTTACTTGAGCAACCCTGCAATGTTAGGCATGTCCTACGACAGTTTTCCTTCCCCTCACTTCACAGGTATAAGAACAGCAGCATGAATGGAAACTCACTGGATTTAGGCAGAGCTCCTTTGACTTATATCCCTCAAAGGCATCTCCCTCACCCAGCTATCTTATGTTTGGGGTCTGCTTCAAAAGCAGAACTGACACAGACCCAATACGGTGTATGCATGTTGAGTTTAAGGAAATGGGTCACCTAAAAATATTGACCAGGGAGATTGATTGATAAAACTTGATTATCAAATTGGACGTCATTTTTGACTGGATAATCCTCACATGAAATATTAAAAAGGTAAATGTGTAGCTGTGGGACCACCTGAGTATACTCCTCTAACACACTCTCACCTCTCCACTGGGATGCACACTGGGAAAAGGTATAACTCAAATGGGCCTGCCTAATGAGCTGTGATCCTTTTGTTCATAGCAATTTAATGACTCAATGGCAGTAAGTCTTTGGTTTGGTTTTTATGATCGTATCCAGTTCTAAACAACTTCTCTTTTGTCTCCTTACATTAGCCATGCTATGACTTGTGGAATATACATCATTCACCAATATTTCCAAGATCTCAGGTTTCTTGGGACACTGCTCTTCCAGTTGTGGTATGTGCTACTACCTGGCAAAGCACTATGCAACTGTATTCACACTAAAGGAAGAGGACTCAGGCCACTAATCCTATCATCATAATTCCTTTGGGATATAAGTGTCCCATATGGTTGTATCCAAATATATGTTACCTCAAATGCTTTCTGTTTAATTTCAACATGCTATTACTGAAAACACATGGCATCAATTAAAAAATTCAAAGTATGAAGCAATTTGTTCATGAACCGTCTAAGAGTCAGGTGCGTTAACTGCTTCTATTTCCTATCAGTCTTGAGTTCATAGGGAATCATGGGAAATGATTCTGGTCAGAAAAAAAGTTTGTGGGGGTATTTTATGAAATATTTATATTTCAATAAAATAAATAAGGTGACTGATACTTTCCCCACCTATCCTGGACAAAGGTGGATGGGTTGCTGTATATTCAGGCACCTTCTTGGACCCTGAGGAGAAGGTAAGTAACGTTATTGAACTAGTGAACTGGCATCTACCTCCAAATTTTCTGATGGGGAAAACAAACCTTAAACTGCAGAATATTAGAATTATAGCAAATTCATTCCAAAATAGTTCTCATACTGAGGGTGAGTAAAACTGCTTTGGTGAGTAGAGATTTCCAAGAAAAGAACACATAAGGGAATGAAAACTACCCTAATCAAATAATAAGGCTTGGGCCTAAGATTTTTTGAAACTTATATATGAATGTATTTAGGGGCTCAGAAGACTATAGTATAAAAAGAGAACTATACAGTAAAACATCAAATTTTGAGTTAGTCTATAGTATAGTATTAGATAATTATATAACTGTATTGACTTATAGGACATACTTTGCTTCCTTTTCTTCTTACTGTAAAATAACTGATCAGAATAGAACAGACTTCACTTTGTGATTTTCCAAGGGAGCTATTCCATCAAAACAGGAGTCAAAGCAAATATAGAACCCCAAGTAATGCAAATTTGAAGGTGCCGATGCCCGCCCTTTGCCTTGGGACAACATGAAACTACCCTGACTAAAGGCAGAAGCTGTATTTGGAATCACAAATCCCTAAATCATGGTAGAAAACTTTGCAGAGTGGATTGAGTCACCTCATTGACCTTCATCATTTGGAATGTGAGTAGAGAAGTGATCTTCCTTCATACCCCAGGGATATACCCATCACAAAAGCATTTTAAAAACTTAAATGACACTAAAACACATAAATAGAACTGTAGTTGTGAACTATCGTGATTGTTCTGGGTTTTTTGGTTCAGCCTCCCTATCAGCACACCTATGACTCACATCACTTGGTGTGGCCTTCCTCATAAATGAGTTTCCAGTTGCCTGATCGTAGGTAAAAATGAGCCCACACAAAATCAGCGAAGTCATCTAGTTGATCCCCATAATACCTCAAACCCTGGAGAAGCAACTGCTCTTTGTAATTTGCCATTGAGACATAGAAGCTATTTTTTAAGCAGCATTATTCTGTCAATAACCATCTTCATCATTTCTCTAAGTTTCCATTTTCCTTTGATTTTTAAAAATCATACAAAATATGCAGGAGCAGACTTTTCACATCAAGGTGCTTTAATACATGAGATGACTCAGTATGTAAGACATTGCTCTTACTAAAATGCTAAAGATAAACATGCAAATTTAAGATCTCACCCATGTTTCTGCTCCAGGGATCACATTTCTGGAAGAAAGTGGTTTCCAACAAATATTTCTGGACCATAACCTCTTCAGATGTGACTGGGATTGGGTTACCTTGCTGTGCATGGAAAGCTTTAGTGATGACATCAGATGAAATTCTGAAGGAAACTGCTTGTGGAATCAATTTTGTAGAACTTCTGGTTATTATAGGTTAAATTGTACTCCCTGCCCTTTCAGAAAATATACTGAAGTCATAAACACTATACCTGTGAATGTGATCTTATTTGAAAAAAATTTTTTGGTGTTATAATTAGTTATGTCAACATCTGGTCATCCTGAGTAGGATGGATCTTAAATCAATAGCAGTATCATCATTATTAAAAGAGAACAGGACAGTGCTTTTTACATAGGAAAGACAATAGCAGAAACTAATGTTATACAGCCACAAGTCAAAGAATGTCTGGGACTCACTACCAGAAATTCAGAAAGACAAAAATGAGTCTTCCACAAGACCAGAGGTTCTCAACTTTCCTCATGCTGCAACCCTTTCATACAGTTCCTCAAGTTGTGGTGACCCCCTAACATCAAATTATTTCCATTGTTACTTTATAACTGTAATGTTGCTACTGTAATGAATGGGGTGACCCCTGTGAAAGGGTCATTCCACTCCACATGGGTCATGATCTACAGGTTGAGAACCATTGTACTGGAGCCTTTGGAAAGATCCTGGCTCTGCTGAACCCATGGATTTATACTTCTAGACTCTTGGATAAATGTCTGTCTGTTGTTTCAAGACTTATTCATCATGGCAAGTTGTCACAAGATTTTTACTAAGCAGATGATCCAGGCAAAGGGACCAGCAGCAGCAGTAGCACTGCTGTGATGCTGAATTCACAAGAAATTGAGGAGAGAAAAATCAGCCAAGCACAGAGGGACAGAATCAGTACAAGCTTCAGAGTGGGAGAAGTATTGGGTCAACATTTTGGTCCCATCTTTTTACAGCTAAGGGATTTTACAAGGTTATATAATTTGTGAGTGTTAGTTCTCTACAAATGTGACTGAACATAGGTATTTTCCTGAAATAATATCTTTCAGTAAGCTGGAATCAAGTAGATCCTCTCACAATGGTTTCTCAGCCTCTTGCCTTTCCACTTGGACTGAGAACACAGGGACTTAGAGAACAAGGAGACAACAGACAATTTCAGGGCCGGAGTTATGAGGGCAATTTTTGATAAAGAAAGCCAAAAAAAAGTTAGTCTTTTTTTGTGTGTGTCAAATTGAGCTCAGAGATTTTTTTAAATTTCCTTTTACATTGCATTGCACTATATTTAGGAGCAGTCTGGCCCAGAACAAGAGTGGAGATTTATTTTTAAATGTGCAGAACAATGAAATATATGACTGGCATTCTATATACATCTACACCCAACTTACTGGTTATTTTAACTGACATTTGACATTTAAGACAAAACCACAAATCTACTAGTATGTGTTAACTTCGTGAGGCCAAGATTCACAGCGGTTTGGTGGTTATGGAATGATCAAATTGGGCTACACGTCAAGCATAGAATGGCCTTTCATTTTGTGATATACTGTGGTCATCTCCATTTTTACATAATGCTCACAATACAACTGATTTTAAGAATCTAATCATGCCAAAAAGTGATAATGGTGTACTGGCATTATACTGCCACAAAACAAAACAAACTCACTTCCAATAAGTCAATTATGACTCATAGACATCCTGGAGCAGAGAACTGCCCTCTTTGGATTACTGATACTTTAAATCTTGACAGGCGGAAGGCCTCACCTTTCTCTCGTGGAGTAACTGATTGGTTGATACCATTAACCTGGTGGATAGCAGTTTAGTTCACAGCTCCTAACACCGGCGAGGCTCCTGCCCATGGTCAAGCATATACAACCCTAAGCAGGAAGGGACTCTTCCCCATATGTTGGATGTGATGCTACGGTTTGCACTGGAGACTTCTGCTTTGACTCTTCATGCTAAATATAATAGTTTGCATTTGTACTGCACTCAGGGATTTATAGAACTCCTCCCCAGGAAGTATTTCAATTTTTGACCCTCTCCATAGTGCTTGAAGTAGCACGATGTGAAAAGGAGCAAAGCAGGCTTTGGATGTCAAATTGTAAAAGTTACATTAGGAGGTGCTAATCTCTCAACTTGGCGATGAGGTGAAAGATATTCTGTGATCTTTATATGACACTGTACCAGGACCTTTTCTTGTGGTCAGTGGCTTGCAAGTTGCACTGCAAACCACAGGGCCAGCAGTTCAAAAGCAGCAGCTACTCTAGGGAAGAAAGATGAAGCTTTTGATTTCTGTAAAGATTACAGACTGGGAAACTCACAGGCGCAGTTCTACTCTGTCCCATAGCCTCACCGGGAGGCAGAAATTACTTCATGACAGTGAGTTTGGTTTAGTAATTGCAAAACATTAATTAAGTTGCTAGTCAAATATCCGGCAATTTGAACCCAGCAACTGTTTCTCCAGAGAAATGTGAGGTCACTTGTTCCTATAAAGATTTAGGTCTTCAGTCCAAGGTTTAAGGTCTGTAAGCTTCTCTGTCCTACAGGGTTACCATGACATAGAATGTATTTGATGCTGTTGGATTTTGTTAGGGAAAATCCATTGGTTTCTCCACAAAAGTCATTGCCCCATCTCCCTGTCTTATGCACAGAACCCACATTTTCATACATAAATTGCTGTTTTAAAAAGGGGTTCCAAAGCTAGCCCCCAAATAACCTATGAGTAGTGTATAGCATAAAGTTGGACATATAACCCCAACTGGTAGAAGAGAGGAGGGGGGGAAAGTGTTCTGTGTATTCTTGGTAAAGGTCTATTGCAGAGAGAGAGAGAGAGAGAGAATAGAATAGAATAGAATAGAATAGAATAGAATAGGAGAAGAGAGGCAGAGAGACAGTGAAGACAGGGAGAAGGAGAGAGAGATACAAAAAGTATACATCCTCACCCCCCCATTTTTGTAATATTACCATGTGAAAAATATGATATTTGAAGTCACAAAACATGAAGAAAATAGCAAAACAAATAAACAAGCAAACAGCAACAAACAGAAAAGCTGATGCAGGTCTCTGACACCCTTGAGTGGCTTAATCAAGTTGGACAAAGTAGATTTGTTCATGACTTATGTGACATAAGGAAATAGATATGTCCTTTAAACTATTTTTAGTCTTGAGACATGCTATAAAACAAACCCTTAGTAATAGATATCTTTATCACTGTTTCACCATTGGCAAAACTGAACACTAAAGGATTTCAGTCTTTGAAGGCCAGCCATGGGTCCTGGATATTTCCCATGTGGGATTTGTACTTCTATGTGTCTGAGTGTGAAGCACATACACAAACACATGCATGTCTTGGATTGTTTAAAACTCTCGCTCCACTCCCTTTCCTTCCCATCCCTTTAGGAAACTGGGAAGCTAGAGGACAAAGGTAAGTCATACTTGGGCATCTCTGGAACATTACACGTGCAAAGGATGCTTTCTGAGGAGGGGAAGCAATGATTGAGAAGCAAGGTGCTGCCACATAAAATCGCCTAATCTCCCCCTTGGTCTGAGAGCGGCCCTCTGTATTTTGTGCCTTGTAACACTGAGCATAGTAACCAGGGATCCTGGAAAAAGCATAGGGCTTGAAGGTAAAAGTTCTGGTTCCTAGTAATGACTTTGCCATTTTGTAAGAGCGTCACTTTGGTCGAGTCCCCTGATCTTTCTGAGACTTGGTTTTTTCATCCATAAAATGAGAATAATGACCTCTGACCAATTCCTTCCAGGGTTATGGTGAAGATGACAAGAAAATAAAAAAAAAAAAAACATGTGGAAATCTCTCCTCACTACAGAGGATAAAATAATTCTTATTATTAGAGAATTCCTCAGGCCGGACTTGGTCTCTTCATGCTGTACAATGCAGACAGAGACTACTAATAATGGTCCTTAACATGAATATTATAATAATGTTATTTGTTTTTTTAAAAATAAATTTATAGCTTGTAAGCTGTAAATTCAAATATTTGCCCCCTCTGAATGCCATTCTGAAGGTTAATGAATGAAATGCATGATTTTCAAATCCCAACCATTGGTGTTAATTGGAAGCAAACACACACCTTCAGGTTTGATCTCTCATAACAAACAGTCAGATAACTTAACCTCAAAGCAATTCATTACCACACAACTCACAGTTCTGTGAAGATGCTAGTTATTTCAAAGACTTTCTATGTGTATGCATACTGCTCTCCCCTTCTCTTTGCAAATATAGTGAACGAGAAGGAAGAAAGGGGTGAAGGGAAACTTAAAGAACACAATGGGGGATTTAAAAATAACCCCCACATATCCAATCCATGGGATTTAATTGAAAATAACCCAAGAGGGTAATGGTTTTTAGTACTTACTCTTTACCCAGGATGGAATATTTTGTAGACTTTAAAAACCATGACCTGGCAGGCTACATAAAGATATAGAACAGTCCATACAATGCAGTGTGAAGGGATAATGACAAGATACAAGGTATAAGCTATACAATTCCAGAGGAGATAAAATGTTAATATATAACTGAAAGGAACTCTGCAATTCAGATCCCTGACAGAGGAAGTCCTTCAAATACAGAGTCACACAGATTTTTTCTTTCTTCTTTCTTCTTCTTTTTTTTTTTTTTTTTGCTTTTTTAAAGAAAAACTAGACCTTTGAATTTGCCTCCTTTCTATGTGCTGCACACTAGAGCATCAGGAGATATTTTCCACAATACATTTCATAGTACTCAAAGCAAAAGGCAAAGCTGAGGCTATACAGTTGATTCTGACTCAAAGTGACCTGATAGAGAGTTTCTAAGGTTGTAAATCTTTTATTACAAAAACCACACATTTTTTTTCATGAGCAGAGAACTTGATTTTCCTCCTGCCAAAACTGGTGGGTTTGAACTGCCAACTTGGCAGTGAACAGGCTGATGCAAAGCATCCTGAATGCCTTTCACCCATTCAATTCTCAAGTCAGTCCTCTAATTAACTACTTTACCACTCTTGTGTCACAGAATGGGAAATTAAGGCTACCGGAGACTCACAGCATTGTGTCAGGTCTCAGGCTGCTTAATTGTGGAGCCTGGGCTGACTCCAGAAGCAGCTTTTTAAGCACTGAAGCTGTGCCCTCGAGAGTAAGTTATTGTTCAATGTCATTGAGCTGATTTTCAAGTTAGGAATGTCCCAAAGAGGAGCCCCGGTATGTGTCGGTTCTGCTAACCACATATTCAGTAGTTTGAAACCACCAGCCACTCTTCAGGAAAAGAGGAGATTTCTACTTCCATGAAGAGTTACAGTCTCAGAAACCCACAGGAGCAGTTCGGTCCTGTCCTGGAGTGCTGCTTTGAGTCGGGAACACTTTGGTGGCAGTGAGTGAGTTAGTGATCCCTTTGTGACAAAGCAAAACTACCCTGAAGGGCTTTGGGGGCAGAAATCATTATGGGAACAACTTGCCATGTATTTCCCCCAGGAATCTAATGGATAAGATGGAATTGCCAACCTCTTTGAAGGGGGTTAGATGTCAATCATTATGGTTGGTTTCTTCTTTATCCCGCCACTCTACCTTTAGCTTTCTGGTATATCTCTCATTATTGATTTATCCTCAAATTCCTTTATTGCTAGCTCTTATATGTACCAGTGTACATCCTTTGGTCTAGTTGGATTTATAAGGTAGAACTGAGGTTTATGATAGTGGGGGGGTGAACATTAAAGATTGTGGGGGAAAGTTGTATACTTCTTTGGTGCTAAACTGCATTTTAACAGGCTCATCTCTTTCTTGTGACCCTTCTGTGGAGGGATGTCCAGTTGTCTTCAGATAGGCTTTGGATCTCCACACTGCTCTCACTGCCATTCACATCGATACGATTTTTATTCTGGGTCTTTGATGCCTGGTACTAATCCCATTTATATCTCATGATCGCACAGGCAGGTGTGCTTCTTCCAGGCAGATTTTTTTTTTGCTTCTCAGCTTAATGGCTCCTTGTTTATCTTCAAGACCCCAGAGGTTATATATGTTGATAGCTGAGCCCCATCAGCTTTCTTCACCACATTATTTTACATACCCATTTTGTCTTCAGCAATTGTGTCAGGAGGGTGGGCATCACAGAATGCCAGGTTATTAGAATAGTGTTCTTGTGTAAAGGGGGGTACACAAGTGGAGACCCAACATCCATCTGCTGCCTTGATACTTAGCAACTAAATACATTTACATAGATCTATTTCCCTATCGGCATATAACTTTCTCAAGGGGACAGACAACAGAAAATTGGATGAGTGGAGACAGCAATTGGTGAGAGACATGGGCAAAAGAAGTATAAATGACCAGGGGTTCCTGAGGTTGGGAGAGAAGAGGTAAATGAGCTGATACCAAGAGCTCAAGTAGAAAGAAAATGTTTTGAGAATGGTGATGGCAACAAATGTACAATGCTTGACCCAATGGATGAATGTATGGATTGTAATAAAATCTGTGAGATCTCCCAATGAAATGATTTAAAAAAAATGCCAACCTCTTGATTAGCAGCTAAGCAGTTCAAACTCAGCAAGGAGCTTCATGGCAGGAAGACCAGAATATCTTCCAAAACAATGAAACCCAACAGGGTAGTTGGAGTCTGTTACTATGAATCGAAGCAGACTCATGAGCACCTAACAAGAAGGACCACAAGAAGGACCACAAGAAGGATCAGTAAATGAACTGATATGCTACATCGGGAAATGGAGGGAGTAAGACACTTTTCCCTTTGCTTTTTATTCTTCTGGTTTTAAAATAAAAGCAAAACAAAGGACAAGTCAAGGCCCCTTGAGATGCATGGTTTTCAAACTATAGATTATAGAAAAACAAAGCACATTTCATGGGCATGACCTACTGAAAGAAAGATGAAAGAGGAAACACAACAGAAGATATTACAGTGCATAGTATGTAATATGGGTAAATGGAGCTTGATGCAAAAAATAAGAATAGAAAGAGGACTGTCTTTATTATATGTATGTTATATAGAAATACTGAATTTTGCTACAAATGTATATACTGCAGATTGTTTTCAAAGAGCTGTGGAGGCTTCTGTGATATCAGACTTTTGATAATGCTCCAGATATTTTACATTAATTCTTGGAGGTTTCTTCCCTTTCCTACAACTGACTTAGCTTTTAAACTAAAGGGGGCAGTACCTGTGGCCCATGACTCTTCGGGAGTTGCTGTGGACTGCATCAGGAGTCTGGTGGTGTAGAGGTTATGTGATGGGCTGCTAACCACAAGGCGAGTATTGTACACCACCATTCACTCCACAAGAAGGACAGAGTTTTCTACTTTGATAAGCAGTTATAGACTTGGAAACTCTGAGGGTCCATTCTCTTCTACCCTGTTCTGGAGGGTGGCTGTGAGCTGATATGGACTAGTGGGGAGCCAGGGAAGTGGCACAGTGGGAGGTTCAACACACAATTGTTGATGGTTGGGAAAATTGAGTGTTGGGGTTCAGTTCTCACTGTATGAGAGGAAAAGATGGAGCTGAGAGTCTAGCAAATTTGATGGGTCAGTTCTACTTTGTCGTAAGGGTTGCTGGGTGTCAGAATCAGTGCAATAGCACAGAACATGAAAAACATGAATTGAACTGTAAGATCCAAAGAGACACTAAAGCCCTAATTCTTTTTTTTTTTTTTGCATCACCGGTAGTCGTGGGAGCTACCCAGCCTTGCTCCCAGATTGCTGCTGCTGGATTTGAACTGCCAAGTCAGTCGGCCACAGTCCCACACTCAACTACTATGCCACCGGGGCGTAGCCTGCCCTAATTTTTGTAACTCAATATGACCCTAGAAAGAGAGTGTTCTATTTTTATCTTTAAAAATCCTACCTGAGTAGGAGATGCCTAGTGTCCTGTAGAAAGGGAAAACTGATAAGGTAAGATGCACAACCTGGGGAAGTCAGACAACACGGAACTCCTGGGACTACTGACAAGGATGCTGTCTTTGCACCCAGGGCCAGATGTGGACTTGTAGCCTCCAGGACCATGAGGCATGGCAGTCCTGCTGCCTGTAGCCACCGCCTCATGGTGTCCATTATTGTAATGGCAGCACTAGGAAAGTAAGAGAAGTGTCAACAAAAATATATATTTTAATTTCTTTTAAAATTGGGAAAAATGAGTGTATTACAGTCTGTATTATATTTGTCTTCATTCTGATGCTGTTCTAAAATGCAATGTTTGATCACATTGTAACTTGTGTGACACACAGATAAAATACTTCTGAATATATGGAAACAGGGACTCATGCAGGCAAAAGTTCTGAAAGATCACATTAGTTATAATGTTGTCTTCTTGATCTTTCTCAGTTCCTGGGGGAACTATGAATAAATCCTGGTTATTCTCAAAAATCTCACTAAAGCGTCATCTTCCTTAAGCCTTTCTTGTCAGACCCTTTCAAGCATTTTAAGTAATGCGTGTGTTTATACATTTATGTAAAAATGTATATGTCTCTTCTTTCGAAAAAGCTACTCCAACTCCTGGGGCACCCGCCTCTCCCCCAAGGGCATTTGCCTTGGAGGTCAACACTGAAGCTGCAGCTTGGCGAGAGAGATATACCTGACCAGAGTACACAAGAATAAATGAAGGGGAGGAAGATAGAATGAAGTACATCCTGGCCCACCGAGCCTTCAGGATGATATTCCCACTCAGAACTGCTGATACAAGGAGAGGACCATATGAACCGTCCTCAATATGAAATACAACTACCCTCACTGATCCAGGATATTTTGGGGTCAAAAATGGAGAAGCAGAGTCTGGATTATATCCTGTCTGACCCAACCACACCAAAATACTAAGGGTGTGCGACAAAACATGGAACTCCAGATCGAGGAAAGATATACTTTGTGACACCCCATCCTACTAAACCAGGAGACACGCCTGGAGGTCAACAAACAGACATGAACTATTTGTAGGATATTATATTGTTATTATTATTGTATTCTTGCATTTACATCTACATGTTGTATATTGGGGAGGTTTTTGTGGTTGATAGTTTTCATTATTTTCTTTGCTTTGCTTGCTTCATTATAGGATGCCCTTTTTTTAGAGTATGCTATTTTCTCTACAGGTCTATCTGGATGGGGTGGGATGGATGGGTGGGTGGTCTAGGGGTGAGAACGATGGGAATGATGGTACCAGGGTGGATATGGGGGGGTGTTGGCTGATCCAGGGATGGGGGAGTATGATGTGGTTCAGGATCGGTGGCAGGGTGGGTGTGGAAGGTCCCACAGGGATTGATTAAGACTAATGTAATAGAGAGACAATATTGGACTCAACCCAAATGGAGGTTGAGTGTGATGGTGGGACGGGAGGAGGTATAGGGAAATAGAGAAAAGAACTGGGGTGTAAGGGTATTTAGAGATGTTAAATACAGGCTTATACATAGATACATATATTCATATGATGAAGGGGAAATAGATCAATATGCATATACTTATAGGCTTAGAATTAGGACAGCAGATGACCATTGGACTTCAATCAGGCACTTCCTCAGTGCAAGAACATTTTGTTCTATTAAATTGGCATCCCATGATGCGCAGCTCCCTAACACAATCACAGAAAACAAATGTGTGCATAAGCATATGTGGTGAAGAAAGCTCATGGTGCCCGGCTATCAAAACATGTATGTCTGGGGTCTTAAAGGCTTGAAAGTAAATAAGCGGCCATCCAGCTCAGAAGCAACAAAGCCCACGTGGAAGAAGTACACCAGCTTACGGGACCAAGAGATACCAAAGGGATCAACTATCAGGTTTCAAGAACTAATAATCATAACATTATATGCCCACTTTCCTGATATCATCGCTGACAACAAATATGTGCACAAGCAAATGTGGTGAAGAAAGCTGATGGCGCCTGGCTATCAAAAGATGTGTGTTTGTGGTTTTAAAGACATGAAGGTGAATAAGTGGCCATCTAACTAAGAAGCAAGCCCACATGGAAGAAACACAACAGTCTGTATGGCCATGAGGTGTCAAAGGGATCCGGTATCAAGCATCAAAGACCTAAAAAATATATCATTATAAATGAGGGGGAGCTCAGATTGGGGACCTAAAGCCCATCAATAAGTGAAGAGAGATTCTCTTACAGAGGGGTTGTAGTGAGGGGATAAGGCCAGTCTAGGTGCAGTGTAGAAGCAATGAAATGTTCTCAAATGCTTCCTCCCACCGACTATCATTATCCCAATTCTGCCAGACAGATTTGGCTATACCGGGGGATGCACATTGGAGTTGAAAACATGGAAATTTAGGATAGATAATTCCTGGAGACTAGTGGGGAATGTTAACACTGGGAGGGTGGAGGGATGGTGGAGTAGAAAAGGGGAACAAATTTCTTGGATCTACATGTGACCTCCTCTCTGGGGTGTGGACAATAGGGGCTGGGGGCATGAGTAAAGCAACACATTAGACAGTGTAAGATATGAAGAGGTAATAACAATTTGTAAGTTATTGGAAGTTCACGGGGGGAGGAGAAGGGGGAAGGGGAAATATGGGGAGTTGGAATAAAAAAATTAAAGAACTAGGGGCTGAGCCCTGGTGTCATAAGTTGTTGAGTGTGGGACTGCGACTGGTGGCCTTGGCAGTTCAAATTCAGCGGCAGCTCTCAGGAGCAGTACTGGGTAGCGCCCACGACCACCAGAGGCAGTGATGCCCAAATAACAAAACAAAAATAAAGAAAGAACTAGAGGAAAGAGGGGAAGGGGAGCTTATGCTGGAGTGGTTCAAACAGATAATGTAGATGAATGTGGCAACATGTGTACAAATATGCTTAATATGAACGATGTGTTGAATGTTGTAAGAGTCCCCAATAAAATCCATATTTTATTGAAAAAGCTATTTCAAGCAGAGAGTTCCATGATGGTAGCCAAGAAATAAAAACACTTCGTTTGTGTCAAGTACAGGGAAAGGGGCTTTATGCACATTCATCCATGTTAGCCTTGCGCTATAGGGTAGCCAACAACTATTATCCGCCTGATCGTACTTTGGAGATTTTATTTTACAGAGGCTAAAAAGCATATACATGTCACTGTTGATAAGTGGCGGCTTAAGGGTTACAGTTCAAGATGCTGTCCCTTAGTTCTCCTGGATGGCGAGGGAGTTTCATTTTCAGAGTGGAGGCATACTGACTAGTGTAGCCCACGCCTCGGAAGAGAAGAATGACTTCTTTCTCCTCGTAATGTACACCTATAAGCAGAAAGCTTGTGCAGTGGCTGGCGTTTCACCTTTAGGAATGCTTAATCACACCCCTTCCATCTATTCCTGAGTTTATGTAAAATAACTCACGAAGCTCCTTCATCAAGCTGATGCTCAGTTTTAAAGCTAACACTTCGATCGGTTCCTCTTTTGGACCTCTTCTCAGGAAGATAGTGCTTTGAAAGGTATTTGAGCCCTTAAAATACCTACATTCATCCACTTAGAAAGCACAGGGCAGTTTAGAGGAGGCAGTTAGAGAAGGTAATTTGGAGAAGGGATTCTAAGATGGTCTTGTATGAAAATCTCTTTATAACACCAATAACAGCATCAGAAAGAGAAAAGACTTGTGCTCAAAAGCATATTGTGAGCATATTATACTAAAATATATTTCAACTAAATAAGAATTATCATTAATACTGGTAGTAAATATTCTCATCACCTTTTCATAGATGAAAAAAATCTAAGATTCAGGGATGATAAGTAACATTTCCTAAACATCAGGACTGATTGATGGAAAAACCAGGATTCAGAGTCAAGTTTCTGATATCAGTATTGTATATGCTTTTCTGATATCAGTATTGTATATGCTTTTCTGCCTTCCTTGTTAGCTCTAGTCTAGCTCTTTAAGTATATCTCTACTAATAATTGTGCACTTCCTCAGTATAGGTTGTGCATCCTTCTCTCTAGCTTGTATGTTAGCATTCTATTATTTACCCATTCAAAATATTCTGCTGCTTGCTAGATGAAGCTGACAATTTGGGGAATATTTTTGTCAGCAAGACAAATATTGTGCTAATTCTTTGGGGACTGAGAGGTCATCAGGGTGAACAGAAAATTCACAAGTTGAAAATGAGGTAATTACATACTAATCTATGTGCTGTGAGAAAAGAGAACAAAGAGAAGGATGGGGAGTAGAAGATGCTTGGGCACCAAATGCCATTGTATATCCAAAGTAAGACTGGAAGGATGGAGGCGGACAAACTTCTGGGTTCAAATATTTTCAAAGGGGAGAGAAAGGCTTGATTGGCGGTCTTGACACACCAAAAAACTTGGCATCTTTAGAGTTAGTATAGAAGTAGGGAGAAACAGTGCAGGTGATTCATATCAGGTTTTCTGGAAAATTCTGGATCTTAGTTTATGCAGGCAAAAGTGAAAAGTAAGAGGCACCAAGAATAGAGAATTAAATAAAAATTAAATTGTAGGTGAAACTATTAGAGCTTATTGACAGCCACTTCGAGGAAAAGAAAAGACTCAAAGTTGACCTGAAGGTAGACTTCCAGCCCAAACAACAGGATGAATGATGAGACCATTGACTGTGTGGAGAAGACGGGAGCAGAAACAAGTTTCAGAATTGGGCTGGGGAAAGTAGCAAAGTTAGTTTTTGGATAATTGATATTAGAGACTCTTCTTAGCTATGTTGTTGTTGCCAAGGACCATCCAGTCAACTGTGACTCTCAGTGACCACATGTGAAGTAGAATGAAACACAACCCTTTCCCGCACCATTCTCCCAGTTGTTCCCATGCCTGAGTCCAGTAATGTAGTCACTGTGTCTTTCCATCTCATGGAAATCCTTCCTACTTTTCTCTACTCCCCTACTTCTCTAAACACGATGCCCTTCTCTGGGAACTAATCTCTCCTGACAACATGTACAACGTATATAAGGTGAAGTCTTTGCTTTCCTTGTCTTTAAAGAGCATTCAGGCCTTACGTCTTCCAATAGAAATAGGTCTGTCCTTTCAGCAGTTCATGTTACATTCAATATTCTTCTCCAGCCCCATGATTCTAAAGCATCTATTCTTGGATCATCTTCCTTATTCAATATCCATTGATGCAATGGAGAACTTGAGTCAGGTGCACCTTATTCTTCAAGAAAATATCCTTGTTCTTTAATACTCTAAAGAGGTATTCTACAGCAGATTTACCTAATATAGTATGCTTTTTGATATCTTAACTGCTGCTTCCATGAGCACTGATTGGGATCCAAGTAATAAAAAATCCTTGACAACTTCAAACGTTTCTCCATTTATCATGATGTTACCTTTTGATCCAGTTTTGAGAATTATGGTCTCTCTTACATTGTGTTGTATTCCATAATCAAGGCTAGCATGCTCGATTTTCATCAGCAAGTACTTCGAGTCCTCCTTGTTTTCAGCAAGAAAGTTGTGTCATCTGCATACTGAAGGTTATTACCATGGCCTTCTCTAATTCTGATGCCATGCTCCTCTACATACAATCCAGTTTCTCTGATGATTTGCTCAGCATATGGACTGAACAAGTATGCTGAGAGACTACAACCCTGACGCACACATTTACTGATTTTGAACCATGCAGTATTCCCTTTTTCTGTTTGAACAACTGCCTGTAGGTCCATGTATAATTCCTCAGGAGCACAATAAAGTGATCCAAAATTCTCATTCTTCTCGAAGTTATCAACAGTTTACTATAATCCACACAGTTGAATACTTTTGCATAGACCATGAAACACACATGATCATCTTTCTGGTATTCTTTGCTTACAGCCAAATCTCATCAACAATGACATCTCTTGTTTCACATTCTCTTCTGAATCCATCTTGAACTTCTGGCACTTCGCCGCCAATGTGCTATTGTAAACCTTGTTGGATGATTTTAAGTAAAATTTCACTTGTGTGTAATGTCAATGATACTGTCCTATAGCTTGAGTATTCTGTTGGGCCTTCTTATTTTGGAATGGGCACACGTCTATATCTTTTCAAGTCAGATGGTCAAGTAGCTGTCTTACAAATTTCCTGGCATAGACCAGTGAGTGTTTCCAATGCTTCTTCAGCTCTCAGAAATAATTCATTGGGAATTCCATCAATTGCAGGCTAACGCATCCAGTGCAGCTTGAACTTCTTCCTTCAGCACCATAGGTTTTTTCTTAGCTGCTAACTCCTGAAATGGTGGAATGCCCACTAGTTCTTTGTGGTAGAGTGACTGTGTGCTCTTTCCATCTTCTCTTAATATTTCCTGCATCATGCAAAATTTTGCCTACAGAATCTTTCAAAATTGCTTTTCTCGGTTAGATTTTTTCTTGAACTCTTCCACTTTCAGATATACTGAGCTATTTTTTTCCTTTAGGTTTTCTAATTATGTTTGTGAAAATTTTGCTTTAATATTTCCCTTTGTCGTCTCAGGCTGCTTTTTGAAATTTTCATTTCAGCTTTTTGACTTCATGGTATCTTCTATTTGCTTTAGATACCCTATGAATAATAAATAAATCTCATAGTTTCTTTTGACGTCCATTTTGGTCTTCCCTTTATTTCCCATGTTCTTAGTGATTTTTTTATTTCTTCATGAATGATATTTTTGATGTTCTCACACAGCTTATCAGGTTTTCTGTAATTAGTTTTGAATGTATAAAATCTGTCCTTGATATTTTCCTGAATTTCTATTGGGATAGATTCAAAGTTGTATTTTGACTCCTGTGAACTGGTTTTAACTTTCTGAAGCATTATCCTGAACTTATATATGAGCAATTGATGGTCTGTTCCACAAATTGTCCTCTAGTCTTTTTTCCCTCAATTATTTTATTGGGGGCTCTGACACCTCTTATAACATTCAATAGCATCCAATATAACATTCAATATAACACAATAGTACTGTCATCTTGTGGGTTGTTGAATAAAGGTATTTCCATGAGCAAGTCGTTGGTTTTTCAAAATTCTATCACATGATCTCTTGCTTCAATTCTATCAAGGCTGTATTTTCCAACTACTGTTCCTTCTTCTTTGTTTCCAGTCTTTAATTCTAATCACCAGTAACTATCAATGCATCCTAATTTCATGTTTGATCGATTTCTGACTGAAGATGTTAGAAGAACTCTTCAATTTATTTATCACTAGCTTTTGTGGTTGGTGCATAAACTTGAATAATAGTTGAGTTGATTGGGGGTACAGATAATGCAATTACAGATGGCATTGTACTTCCCAGATTCTCTCAGGCAGCGAATGCCATCCCATTCCTTTTGATGGTGTCATTTCTAGCATAATAAAGCATATTATTTTCTGACTCAAAATGCTCAATATTCATTCATTTAAGTTCACTAATGCCAAGGAAATAAATGTTCATGCATTTCATTTCATTTTTGACCACTTCCATTTTTCCTAATTTCACACTTTGCACACTCCAAGTTCTAGTCATTAGAAGAATTTTTAAGCTAGTTCTCTCTCCCTTGACTTGTGCCCCATCAGCAGAAGAAGACCCCCAAAACTCCACTCCGCAGGCTTTATCTGACTCCCATCACGATGGCCCACTGTCCCACAGGAAATCATCTCCTTTTCTGTCACATTTTAAGTTCCTGTGGACTTGAGGGGCTCATTTGCTGGCATTTTATCTAACAATGTTCTGTTTCTTTTGATTAGGCTTTCAGTACTTAAAAATGCTTACAAGCTATGCATAAGGTTTCAGTAGGTTCTTCCCCTGCAGTGGGGGTAGGGTCCTTCTTTCTTGCATGATCCTATTCTGGAAGTTCTTCTAAAACCTGTTGACTTTGAGTGACCCTGCTGGCATTTGAGGTACAAGTAATATAGCTTCCAATATCATAGCAATGCCCAAGCCACCATAACACAAAAAATTGACTAAAAAGTAATGGCTATTAAATACAATCAAGTGAATATAGGAAGCAGTGCTGATCAATGGCCACAGATTTACTGTATTTGGTGACAATCTTGAAATTGATTGGTGATTTTGTTATATATCTGCATGCAAGATGAGCTAAAGGGGACATTCAAAGTAGCTAACATACATCCTTAGCATGATGTTAAAAGGCATTCAAATGTCAAATGTAAAAATATTTAACTGTAAGTGCAATATCTTTCTTGTACAAAAATATTCTATGCTTTCATCACCAGTGGAAGCAATTGAATTTCACAAATCTCAAATTCATACTTATGAGTAGCTGTAATTAGTCATTAAATAGATGAATAAACTATTCTACCTGTATCTAATGTGTATGTGCATGCATGCCTGCATGTGTGTGCACACGTGTGTACACACACACACACTCATGACACCACAAGACTGTAAGTTTTCATTTTCAAAACGGCGAATGCAAGTGTTCTAACGATTTCACTCCCATCGTTGGCACAGTTATCTCGTTAGCACATCTGAAGATGTAAAGCTACATAAAGACAATTTTGGTTCACTTTGTGCTCAAGATTTAGAGAAGCACATTTTACGAAGGGTTTAAAGCATTAGTATTATCCCACAAGATGCAAGCTATATCTCTATCAGATATTTCTTTGGAACTAATTTTAGATTTTCCTATATTAAAAAATACATAATCCATTATTCAAAACAAATAAAAGTGCCATCTTCTACTCTTGCCCTCCATTTAATCCAATTATAATTTTAGAAATGTAGCTGGGATTAGCTCTGGGGTTGGGAGCTTAAGTTCTGAAATTAGCATCTTCACGGGCATCATATCAGATATCATTTGTGATCATGGATATAACAAATGCCGTGATACAATTCAAAACATATTATGAAGGTTTTATTTATCAGCTGTTGATAAGTGAATTTATTATGCTGAAAAATGTTATAAAGAAAAATTTGAAATATATTCATTCATTATATAGTACCATGTAGCTTGCAGAAGAGCAAGGCCATCCTCCAACTTTGAACAGGAATAAGACCTATGTGAATTCATATTAACTTCCTTACTCAGTAAACATGGTCAGCTATTACAGTGCCAAGAGGGGAAGCTGATACTAAGGGCACAAGGGAAAAGGTGGACGATTGGAGAACAATAATAGCAGTGGACATATGAGGATGCTTGGCACAGTATGTTTATTTGTGTATTGTGAAAAACAATGTAGGAGGCCCCCAATAAAATGATTTAAAAAAATAATATCAACATAAAAAGTACAAAGAATTTAAGTGAAAAAAAATTAATCCTAGCACATTATATCAGCACACAAGCCACCACCATAAATAAATCAAACAGTCATGGTGGGAACATATGATGCACAGTGCCTTTCATCACTCAGCCTTTCCTATGAGGCCCGACATGTACCTTAAAATTCAGACGGTATCATTCCCCACACAAAGCCTGCTGCCTTTCTTATCCAGTGGTTCCTTAGATCCACCATCTGATTTTTTTTAATACTCAATATCTGGAAAGATGCTCTCCTCCTTCAAGTTCTGCTTGTTTTTCTAGACTCAACACTGCACCTGATTATTGCCAACTAACTAAATAGATGCTGTGTTGGGGAAAACTAGAGAAGCAGATCCAGATTAGAGAAACAAATCTTATACACAAATACTTACATGTGTATAAAGAAGAGCTTTATATACAAGAGCAACTGAATATTGAGAAAACACCCCAGTCCAGTCCAGATCAAGTTCATAAGTCTAACGTCAGCCCCTAAGTTCAATACCAATCTACAAACTCTTCAGACGCATGCAACACATGCAATGACCCTGAATGCAGGAAGATCACAGGCCAGTAGGTGGAAAGTCTTGTGCATGCAGTGACAGTGGAAGCATCTGGGTGCTGGCAGGGGTCTACACAAGGGTGCTTCAGCTTCAGAACTCCAGTATAGCTCCATGTGTCTTCTCAAAAGGAGAGCATCACAGGGAAACAGTACGCATGTTCTGGCTCCAGCGAACTATTTTTCTTCTTTGCACCTTCAAATGAGGTCATCAAGCTGAGGCCTGATTAACACGCTAAACTCCACACCTATATTCTTTATGTCTCAAATTGACAACAGATTATGTAACTACCACAGAACCTAACATGTCTTTCAGGCTATTAATATGTCCTGTTTCCCTAGCAATCTTCATTTCTAAACCAAGTTCTCTTTGAAGAAGGGCTTTACTCATCTTGAATCTCCATCCCCTAGCTCACTACCAGACACACAGAGACCGTCAGTGCATCCTTTTGTTTGTTTGTTTATTGGTATTGCTTTTCCAAAGAAAAAAGTAATTCAATTCTAATTTCACTCCACTTTGTCCCAAATCTCCTTGCTCATCACTTGCAGAGACATCTCTGACACTTGAAAATACAATTGTGTCATTTCAGAGGCAAAATCAATAGGCTCTTCTTAAGTGATGTGCAACTGGGAATAAAGAAAGGATTGCTTCGATGAAGCAGAAGACACCCCAGAGAGTAAAACCTGCCAGCCAAGGTCTGCTGTGATGTGACAGAACATGTTCATTTCACAAAAGGGGGTCTTTTCCGGAAGCTCCAGTCAACTGGGAAAACACAAACATTCTGTAATCCTCCAAAAGTTTGTTTCCATTTTGGCAGAATTGTAATTGGCCACCCACACAAGCAAGATAATGTGAAATCTTTTGAGTGTAAATTCCTGAAAAGTCTGATTCAAAACCAGGGAGATCCTGGCTTTCTTCCTGTATGGGCATGTTCAATTGAAAAAAAAAAACACACCCTGGAATCTTAAAATCTAATTAACAGTGAAAATAATAAGCAATACTTATTATTATTATTCTCAGTAAAGATTTCTGAAGGTACAGAAAGTGTAGAAAATCTTTGTTTTCAGATGAAAGATGTTCTTGGAGACTGTATTGCCAACCTGGAAAAGGTCTTCCACTTGTACACTGCTGTTATTCACCTTGTTTTTTCTATAAGAGTCAGGAATAAAGTTGTCTGATAAAGAGAAGAGGGGTGTGGCAGAGTTTAACTGCCACTTCTTTTTGGGTAGTGCCTTTAATATCCACTGGTGTCTGTCATGAAATTCGACTGGGCAGCTACCATTTGTCGTGGTGTGGTCTTGAAGTTACACATTGCCACAAAAAATTTAACATTTAGTTAAGGCCCATGCTCTGTATACATTTCTACCATGTTAAAATGTGTATTCCTAAGGCATCTTTTTACAATGGAAGATTTTTTTTTTGTCTCTGCTCTGTAGAAAATCAGCGTCCTTGCATGCCCTGAGATTTTGTATATTAAAAGATACTGGTAGGTGCCATTCAGTCAGTTCCCATCATAGCAGCTCTATCTACAGCAAGCAAAACACTGCTTAGTTCTTCACCATTCTTACAACTGTTCCTATGGTTGAGACGATCATTCCCGCCATTGTATCAATGCATCTTTTTAACGGTCTTCCTCTTTTTCAGCGCCCTCTACTTTACTCATCATGATGTCCTCTCTCAGGGACTACTCTTCTCCTGATAACCTGTTCAAAGTATGTGAGACAGTCTCACCAGCCTTGCCTTTCCTGAGTGTTCTGCCTGCACTTCCTGCGAGACAGATTTGTTTGCACATTGGGCAGTTGATAGTACTGTTGGTAGTCTTCCGCGGCACCTAAATTCAAGTGCATTCAATCTTCTTTGCCCTCATTATTCAATGTTCCACTTTCACACGCAAATGCAGCTATTGGAAATACCATAGATGGAGTCAGGCACCCCTTGGGTCTGGAAATAGTCTCCTTGCTTTTCAATACTTTAAAGATGTCTTGTGCAGCAGGGTTATTCAGTGCAGTCCACTGTTTGATTTCTCGATGGCTATTTCCATAAGCACTGACTGTGGATCCAGAAAGACGAAATCCTTGACAACCTTAACCTTTTCTCCATTGCTTGTGATGTTAACTATTTTGCTTTTCTTTACATTAATTTGTAATTCATGTGAAAGATGTTAATCCTTGATCTTCATGAGTCAGCGGTTCAAGTTCTCCTCACTTTCAGCAAAGTTGTATCACCTGCATATCACAGATTGTTAATAAGTCTTTCTCCAATCCAGATATTACATTCTTCTTCATATAATACAGCTTCTGTAATTGTTTGCTCAGGATCCAGATTGTATAAGTATTGTGAAAGGATATCACCCTGACTTACACTTTTAAAGAAATTGTAAGCTAGACATTATATTCTTATTCTGTTTGTACATCTGCCTCTTGACCCATGAACAGTTTCCTATGGAAAAAAGTGAAGGTCTCTGGAAATCTCATTCTTCTTCAAAATATCCACAGTTTGAATTGACCCACACAGTCTAATGCATTTGCATAATCAATGCTTCATAAACTGTGCACCTTTCTCATATTTTTGACTTTTAAGCACGGTCCATCTTACATTATTGATGATATCCCTTGTCCCCTGTCCATTTATAAGTCAGACCCAAATCTCTGGAAGCTCCCTGTCAGTGTACCACTGCCACCATCGTTGGAAGATTTTCAGCAAAATTTCACTTGTAACATCAATGATATTGTTCCGTAATTTGAGGATTCTTTTAGATAACATTTCTTTGTAATGGGTATTGTGGTAGTCACCTAATCTGGTGTCAGTTTGGGGATTAAGAGTGTACGCATGAAGCCTAGATGGTCAATCTGGAGATAGCCAATGAGACCTCTGTGTGGTCTTGGTTGTCTCCAGAGAATTCTAAGAAAGGTGATAATTCCTTCTTGGAGGGAGGAGACACTCTCTTTATGCTCATGCCCTTGGAGACACTCTCCTGACAAGACACATGCCACTACACTGATAGACTCGTTGCCCTGGGAACTGGAGGGGTCACATGAAGAACCCTGGCAGCACTAAGTGGTTCACAAAGTCACTGGATTCGAAGACTTTCTACTCACTGGCTTGTGATTATCTTGTATTCGGCATCATAGCATGTGCTTAGTGAGTCTGAAGAGGACTTCATAGATGGATATCAGACATATGGGCTAATATTAGACTTATGCCCTTGGGCGGGACTGGGTTGGGATATTTTCTCAATGTGCAATTACACTTTGTATAAAACTCTCTCATATACATATACATGCTTATGAATTTGTTTCTCCCAGACTAACACAGGTACATATATGAATGCCTTCCAGTCAGTTGGGCAAGTAGCTCTCCTCCAGATTTCCTTCCTTCCAGTGCTTCATCTAGTTGTTGAAATACTTCAATTAGACTCTGTTCATTTCTGGAGCCTTATTTTTGACTAATGCTTTCAGTTCAAGTTGAACTTTTTCTTTCAGTGCCACTGGTTCTTCCTCATATGCTACCTCTTGAAATGGAATATTGACTAGCTGCTTTTGACACAGTGTCTCTGTGTATTGTTTCTGGCTTTCTTCATGCATGAAGTTCTTAATGCCATCCCATAGTTTTCATCAGGTCAGTAGTATTCAATGGGTCAAGTCAGTTCCTGAGATGTTCTCAAAATTCAGCACAATAAATTCAAGGTCATGTTCCTGCTCTAGTGCACTTGTTTTTATTTTCTTCAGTTTCCCCCTGACGTCACATATGAGAAACTAAGGAGCTTTCCATTACCAGCTCCTACTTCACTTTAGCTGTTTATATTGAGCTTCTCCATAGCCTTGTCCCACAGATGTGGTCAATTTGATTCCTGTGTAGTATATCTGGAAAAGTCCTTGTATAAAGTCACTGTTTACATTGCTGAAAAAAAGTAGTTGTGATGTAAATGGAACGATATTTTTCATGAAATCCCTCATTTCTCTATCACCAAGATATATTTTCCAAGTACTGTTTCTTCCTCTTTGTTTTCCAACTTTTGCATTTAAATCACCGATAATTATCAATGCATTTTGATAGCATGTTTGATCAATTTCAGATGGAAGAAGTTGGTAGAATTCTCTGATTTCATCACAAATTTTAGTGTTTTATATATAAATTTGAGTAATAGCTGTATTGACTATGTTTCCTTTATGTGGCTAAGCATTGTCCTATCACAGGCAACACTGTGCTGCAAAAGAGAGCTTGAAAGGTTTTTTATGATGAACATGTCATTCTCTTGAACTTTTAATTTACTGCATAGTAAACCATATGACTACTTTGATGCAAAAAGTTCAATGCCAGTACATTTCAGTTCAATAATGCCTACGATACCAATCTTTACACATTCCATTCCATGCTTGATGATTTCCAATTTCCCTAGGTTCATACCTAGTACAATTCAAGTTTGTCATTAATATACATTTGCATCTGTTTCTTCTCATTTTGACTCTTAAGTGTAAGTGAACATTATCATCTTATTTTTAAGATACTCCTATACTGTTCACTTCTTTTATTTTGCTCTACACTGCTATGAGATTTCTGCCAAAAAGAAACTATGGAGAAGGGGTTAAAAATAAGAGTGGTGTATTGGGGTCATTTGTGTTCAAATCCAAATTCAGCATTTATTAGACAAGTGATCCTGGGGAAAACACTTAATCTCTGCATTTAAGCCTTCACAAGTGAAAACAGAGATAATATCATTACCTGTCTGAAACTGTTCTGATGAGGATAAACAAGGAGAGATATATGTAAGTGCTCAGTAGGAAGCAAACAATAATACTATTTATCAAAATCCTTATGCATTAACAGATACGACTTGCTCAGACTCTCTTGTTAACCTAAATTGTCTGCACTTGTTTTTGCTTAACTTACCAGTGACCTACAGAAGATGCTTCTACTCATATGTAGATGGTACTTCTGTGCAGTCAATTCTCAAGGGGGGAAACCTGGGAAATCTTTCTGTCAGTCTTCCTTTTCTTCCTCTCCCACATCCAATTCAGAATTCATCTTCTCCATCCTAACTCATGTGGTTCTTGACATGGTCACTCCTCTTCACCTCTATCAAACCTACTCTAAGTTAGGTCATTTCTTTATTATCCCTAAACACAACAGTTATCTCCAAACTCCCTTCCCCCCTGGCTTCTACTTTGCTACTGTCCACTACCTTTTCAGTGTATCAGAGGTTCTTAAAAATACAATCTGTCAAAAAAATACAATCTGTCACATACTCTTTACCATAAAACTTTTAGTGAATATGCTATCCAAATCTTTCATGTGGTTCAAGAACCAGAGTATGACTGCATCCCTGTCTAGCAGTTGACTCTCAACTTGGTTCCACCCCTTCACTCCTCTCCCTCCCCCACGTTAAGCTTCCTGTTCCTAGAGGGTGTTAAACCCTATTTTTTTCAGGACCTTTAATGCCAGTTTCTTGGGGTTGTCCATCCAGCCATTCTTCCCATCATTGAGGTCTCCACTTAAATGTCACTTCTGCAGAGAAACCATTCCTAAGCCCCAGGATTAAATCACCTCCTACTGCTATACTCATAGTACCCATCTTTACCTTCATGTCAATTAATACAATTGTACCTAAATATTTATTTGTGTGATTGTTTATTCAATGTCTCCTCCTTTACCAGTTTGTAAGATTCAGGAGGAATGGTGCCATATCTGTTTCATTCATGATTTACTCTCAATGCTGAACAAAATCTCTAGTGTTCAATAGTGTCAATAAGTAAACAGATACTCAATAATGGTCCAACTAATACATTTAGTGATTGAGTAATGAGTAATGTAAAAAGAAATCAGGGGACCGCACATTGCAATAAGCACTGGTAGGGTGACCTATTTTGCTTACTTTCTTTTTACTCCCCACATGATTTGACTGCTGAAGGAGCAAATCAGCAAAGCATTTAAAAGTAGATGGAGGACCACTTTCATTCTGAGGAAATTATATGGATCTTTGATTTCACTTGCTGGAAGTTGCTGTAAAAAAATAAGCCCCAATCTTTGCCCGAAAAGAAGCTCTCAGCAGTAAGCTTTGTACAACCTGTCCTGTCTTGTTGTGCTGTGTATATGGGCATATGTGAAATCATATACAGTCTTCCAGAAGCCATATTTTAAGAAGCCCATATAATAACATTCATAAAATATTAATTCAGCCAATAGTTACACATGTCAGTGACCTGGGGTAAGAAGGACAAGAGATGAATTAGATTTGTTGAGATGAGAACACTGAGACCCTGAACAAGACTGGGTGACAGATGAAAGCTGTGCATATATATGGAATTGAAGACTGATTAGGTCTTCAGCAAAGGTTGGAAATGACAGGAGTGTTCACGATGATCATGTAGAGAATAGGGGTGTGAATAAGAGATAGGCTTTAGGAATCAAACAGAACTGTGTTCAAATCAGAGCTTCACCATCTGAGGCTTGATACCTTGGCCAAATATTTTTCTTTTCTTTTCTTTGTTTGCAACATCAAGTCTCAAGAATGTAGACAACAACGTCTCCCTTAAATAACAGTTACATGACTTACATGACAATACATAAAACAGACTTATATGACGACATATAGGGCACAGTACCAGTTATATTTTGAATCCTCAGTAAAGGTTACTATCATTATCTATTACCACCTATCCTATTATTTTAGGAATGAGAAGTACAGTGATCAAAGATGGAACACACTTTTCCAAAGATTATATGGGAAAGTGATGAAAATACCACAACGATTATTTCAGATTTGTATTTCATCCTCTCCTCTGCCTCTTTCTTCCTTTCCTATTATCCTTTCATACATGTCATAGAAGATATAACAACATATAAGTAACAGGACTAGGATAACAAGATGTAAAATCTATCTAATGACAATTTCATTGGAGAAGACAGAAATGTGGGTGAGAGGCATGCAGTACAGGAAAAATAACCAGTGGCTACGAACCTTCATGGGGTGGGTGGGGCCCTCAGAATTTAAATGATAATGAATTTGGTGCAGGGTAAAGTAAGTCTAGAACTATGGTTCTACCCTTTGTGTGTCACTTTTCCATACTCTGATGATTTGCATGCTGCTGTGATAGTGGAAACTATGTCACTGGTGTTTCAAATGCCAACAAGTCACTCAGATGAACATATTTCTGAGATCTTCATAATTAGGACTGAAACATTGACAGATATAATTTCAGATGCTGAGCCCTTCAGATCAGCAGGCACTTCTTCCTCAAAGTACAGTTGAACATAACCCCGTAGATACAGTAAAACTTTGGGTGTTATTCAATTTCTGATGGAACGTAAGTCACAATGAGAATAAATTATATTAAACAAGTATTAATGATCTGAATTTTGAATGTACAAAATATGAACCTAAGAAAATTGGAAGAGGGCTGAGCCTTGTTGGCATAGTGGTTGTGTGTGGGACTGAAATGGTTCAAATCAATCAGCAGTTCTCCAGGAGCATGGCCAGGCCTCCTACTCCCACGAGGGGGGCAGTAATGCACACACACACACACACACACACACACACAAAGAAAATTGGAAACTTTCAAAAATAAAATAGAAAACATAAAGATTGATATTCTTAGAATCATTAAGCAGAAATGAACTAGTATTGGCCATTCTGAATCAGTAAAATCATATGGTTTACTATGCTGGGAATGGGGAAATTCAAGAGGAATGGTAGTACATTAATATTCAAAAGGAATATTTAGAAAGCTTTCTTGAAGTACAATGCTCTCTGTGGTAGAATAATAGCTACATATGTTAAGGAAAGTCGGTTAATAAAAATATAACTCAATCTTACATATCAATCAGTAATGTTCCCCCAAACCTAAACTCCTTGCCATCAACTTTATACTGATTGATATGACCTTATAGGACAGCAGAGAATTATCCCTCTGGATTTTCAAGATTATACCTCTCTAAAGGAGTACAAACCCCCATAATTCTTCTGCTAAGATGATGGTGGTTTTGAACTGCTAGCCTTGCAGCTAACAGCCCATAACATAACCATTACTCTACTAGGGCCCCCACCTAAAGTTAGTGATGATAACAGTGGAGGATTCTATCAAATTTTCTGTCTGAAATTGAAAAAGCAGTCAATCAAGATACATTGATGACTATCGGTAATTGGAATAAACAAGTAGAAAACAAAGGAATGGTAACTGGAAAATGTGGTTTTGGTGATAGAAACAAAGCTGGAGATTGTATGATATGATTTTATAAGAACAATAATTTCTTCATTGAAAAATACCTTTCCTCAACAATACAAATGCATACAAATATAAAATTTCTGAAAAATACATGTGAACTTCTCCAGATGTAACACATAAGAATCAAATTGACTATATTTATGAGAAGAGATGATGGAGAAATTCATTGTTGGTAGTTAAAGCCAGGCCTGGGGCTGACTGTGGAACAGACTATCAATTGCTGACATGTAAGTTCAGGTTAAAGCTGAACAGAATTCAAATATTCCACAAGAGCCAAAATACAATCTTGAATGTGCCCCATCTGGATGTTGAGATGTATCAAAACTAGATTTGATTCATTGAACACTAATGACTAACCATTAATGAGGTGTGGGATGACATCAAAAACATAAAACACAAAACAAGCAAAAGATTATTACAAAGTAAAGAACTAAAGAAAAGATTGGCATAGGTGTCAGGAAAGTCTGAAACTTCTTCTTGATCATAGAGTAGCTGAAGAAAATGGAAGAGATGATGAAGCAAAAGAACTGAAAGAAAATTTCAAAGGGCACCCGAGTGAAGCATTATCATCAAATGTGAAAACACATGGAACTAAAAAATGAAAATGGGATGATAATATTCTCAATACATCAGGGTGAAATAACTGAATAAAATGTCAATTTTGAGTTGTAATATTGAAATTTCTATGGGAACAAAGTAGAAAATATCAAAATAATGTGGAGTCACTGTACCAATAAAAAGTCATTGATATTCAAACATTTTTAGGAGTAGCATATAATCAAGGACCAATGTTAGTGAAGGAAGACATCCAAGCGTCATTGAATGTATTCACTAAAGGCAAATTTCCAGGAATTAACAGAATGCTGATTGAAACAGTTCAATAAGCTGATGAAGTATGTACACCCACTCATTTATGCCAAGAAATTTAGTAACTGACTGGAAGAGATTAATATTTGTACCTATTCCAAAGAAAGATGATTAACAGAATGCACAGATCATAGAATATCATTAATATTATATGCAAGCAAAGTTTTCTGAAGATCACTCAACAATGGTTATAGCAGCACTGGACAGAAAACTGCCAGAAATCTAAACAAAAGCATAGTAACTATGTTAATCTAGAAGACTAGAAAAATAAACTCATAAACACTCATATGTGTATAAGAAAGAGTTTTATAGTGTAACGTGCACAACGCAGTGTAAAGGAGACTCTGATCCTCATATTCAGAAAAGATTTTGGAACTAAGGATGTCAATGCTGATATCAGATGGATCTTTGTTCAAAGAAGAAAATACCAGAGATACGTTTACTTGTACTTTATTGATATGGAAAGCCATTTGACTACAGGGATCGTAATAAATTCTGAATAACATTGAGAAGAATGGTAATTCTGGAACACGTCATTTTACACGGAGTGCAAGGGGCAGAAGACATGACTGAGTGATTTAAAATCAAGAAAGGTATTCTCCAAGATTGTATCCATTCACTATACTTACTCAATGTGTAGCTCAGCATATCAGAGAAGCTAGACTATTAGAAGACCAGAGAACCAGGACTAGAGGAAGTTTTTACTGACAATCAGCACTATGAAAACAGCACAACCTTGCTTATGGAAGTAAGGAGGACTTGAAGCATTTTCTGCTGAAGCTCAGGAATGATTTAGTATGGATGGCAACTCATGTAAAGAAAGCCAGATACCCACAACCACACCAATAGATAACATCATGATCAGTGAAGAAAAGATGGACATTGTCAAAGGGTTCATCTTACTTGGATACACAATCCATGTTCATGGAAGCAGTCATCAAGAAATCAGACATTGTACTGCATTGGGCAAAACTGCTGCACAAGAAGCCAAACTCATAGCCATTGAGTTGATGATGACTCACAGCAGTCCTCAGGACAGGGCAGACCTGCCCCGGTGATTTTCAGAGGTTAGAACCTTTTTTTTTTTTTTGGTTGTAGCTCTTTATGGAATTAGAAAACTCTTTCTTTTTCCCACTGAGCCACTGAGTAAAACACTGCACAAAATATTAACAAGAGACACTTGTAAACCACAAAGACACAAAAACAACAAAGAAGGAATATAAAATATGAGGAGCAAAGATGTAGTAACTGTGCTAGTCTGGGAAGACTAGAGAAACAGATTCAACAATATCCATGTGTATAAGAAAGAGTTTTATATGCAAGAGCAACTGTACATTAGGAAAACATTCCAACCCAGTCCAGCGCAAGCCCACAAGCCTGATATGAGCCCATATGTCTGATACTAGTCTATAAAGTCTTCTTCAGACTCACAAAACACATGCAATGATGCCAAAGGCAAGATGATCACTAGCCTGATGGATAGAATGCCTTTGGATCCAGTGGTGTTATAAACATCTCAGTGCTGACAGGGGTCTCCAAGTGGCTCTTCTGGTTTCAGAGGTCTGGTTGAATCCATGTAGCTTCTCTGGCTTAGGGCACTAGGGTAACTCCATGTGGCTTTTCCTCAAGGATGCCTCTCAGGGGATAAATCTTGTCAGTAGAGCATCTCCACACCACCGTTGTCAGTAGAAAGTCTCCAAGGAAGTGGACACAGAGAGATAATGTCTCTGCCTCCAAGAAGAAATTACCACATCTCCCAGAATTCTCGGGAGAAGGCAACGCCCACACAAAGGTCTCATTGGTTGTCTCCAGATTGAAAGGTCAGACTCCATTCCTACACTTTTAATCCTCAAATTGACATTAGATTAGGTGACAGCTAAGGTAACCAAACAATGGACATAGATAAAATTATATCATGGAAAATAGACATTAGAGGCTGAGCCCTGGTGGCGTAGTGGTTGTGCGCAGGACTGCGGCCCACTGGGATGGAGGTTTGATTCCAGCTCCATGGAGCAAAGGCTGGGCCTCCTACTCCCACCACCTGAGGGCAGTGATGCCAAAAAAAAAAAAAAGAAAGAAAATAGACATTAGAGCAAAAATACTACTTTATAAAGATGATCAATGAAAATAACATACCTATAAAAGTACAGAGTATAACTAATTAAGTTCTCAGAGAGAAATGGACTGTAGGTATTCATACTAGAATACAAGACTGAATATTAGCTGAAAATTCCAACCTAGACAATTTAAAAAAGCAAAATAAGTATGTACAGAGGAAAGAAACAATATAATTATTCTTCCTTAGAAATTCCTGATTGAAGAGTATCCTGTTTGAGGAAGTACAGGATTTTTTCTTATGCCAGAAAGAAAATATCTGAATTAAAGGGACATCTGGCTGCCTTTGGTCAAGGAACAAGATATGACTGAATAGATGCTCATTAGTAGGTTTCAACCCCTCAATCAGTCTCTGAATTCCAATTGCTTACTTGCTTTATTCTTGTTTTTCTTTGACTGGAGATGTTAGGCATCCGCATCTTATTACATTACTAATTGTCTTGTGCGATGCGGATTTTCACTCTCCTTTCAAGTATCATAAGTGGCATGACTCCATCCAGCCAATGGGGGGAAATACTAGGTACTATATATTATCCCACATTTCGCCTTGCCACCTTGTCTATCAGTAACATAATTATCTCATTCAAATCATTGGTATTAAGAACTTAACTTGCAAGGGACACGAAGGGTTTCTCACATGGAAGAGATTGCACATTAGGCTCATCTAGGGATACAGGACATTCTGCTCTCTTAAAGAGTTTCAGAAACCCAGAGAGGCAGTTCATACTTGCCTTAGAGCGTCAACTTGTTGGTGATGAGTTTAGATATTTGTTTTAGGGAACTTATAAAAAACTCAATGCACAGGGCACCTTTCAAATATCAAAGATAGTTTTTTTTCTGAGAATATCTAAGAATCAATCCACACAATATATTTTATCATTAAAATTCACTCAAGCAAAATAAACCAAAAATATATAATTCTTTTATTAGATGCAGAAAAGATACTGAACTAACACTAAGAAGTTTTTCCAATAAAGGCAAATGGAAAAACAACCCACAAATCTTAACAAACCAGCTATCAAAAGAGACTTCCTCAATCTGAGGCAGGGTGTATATAAAACTTCTTACAGTTAACATCAGACTTAATTGTGAAAGACTGATATTTTCCCTCTAAAGATTGGAAAAGGCAGGATATGTGATCTTTTTAGTTCTGTCTTATTTCCATATTGGAAATTATAAACAGGGTAATTAGAAAAGAAAGAATATCTCTATTCAAAAGGATAAAATGACTCTTTCTGTCCCTCCTACCTCTCCTCCCTAACTCCTGTCTCTCTCCTCCCTACCCCTTCCCTTTCCCCAAGTCCAACCCCCCTAAAAAATACAAAAAGAAAAAGAAAGGATAAAATGAAGATACCTCTGTTCACAAACGATATGATCTTGTGAATAAAAAGTCATTTGGAAGGAATCATTAGAAGTCTATTAGAATGAATAAGCACATTTATCAAGGCTTTAGGATAAAAGATCACAATATAGAGATTTAATGTATTTCTATACAGTTTGAACAAATAAGCTGAATATAAAATTCAATTGGGAAGATTTTTCCCCCAAAACAACTAATGCTCAGATGAAACTGACTAGGCCCAGACATGAGATAAAAATCTGACTGAGTGAGCCTGTGTAGAAAAATTAACTGAAAATAGATCAAATATTTAATTATCAGAATTAAGAGCACAAAACTTATATAAGTAAACTGCAAGATACGCTTTCGTGAGTTTAGTTTTTTCAGTGGACTTTTAAAGGTGACACCATAATCAGGAACAACCAAAGATAAAAAGCAAACTGAACTTCATCTAAATTAAAATTTTTGCTTCAAACAATACTATCAAAAAGTGAACAAACAGCTTATAACTGGAAGAAAGTATGTGCAAATAAAATGATCTGATAAGAACTTTGTATCTAGAAGATACAAATAACTCTTTACTCAACACTTAAAAGTCAAACAACTCAATTTTTAAATGGACAAATAAACAAAATGAGCATATCTACATCAAAGATATGAAAATGTTCTTATAAATTTAGGAACATATCTATAGGCCACATATTAGGGTAGCAAGTGGACCTCGGGCCCTCACCCTGGTGCTCCCTCAATGTAAGAACACTTTGCTCTATGAATCTGGCATTCCTCGAGGCTCAATGGCCCATCATGATCACTGAAGTAAAATGGGTGCACAAAGAAATGTGGTGCAGAAAGCTGAAGGTTCCCAGCCATCAAAAGATATATCAAGAGTCTTGAAAGCCTGAAGATAAACATTAGACCATTTACCTGAGAAGAGACCACAGCCACACAGAAGAAGCACAACAGCCAGCGTGGTCAGATCGTGGTGAAAGTGGCGAAAGTTCTGGGCAATAGACATTAAATGGGAGGAAAAGAACAAAACAAACATATATCACTGTGTGCACACACCCCCAAGGTACCCATTGAGGGCATGTAGGGGCCCAGCTATCAAAAGATAGAGCATTCGAGGTCTTAAAGGCTTGAGCATAAGCAAGTAGCCATCTAGCTCAGAAGCAAGAAAACCAACCATAAAAGAAGATCACTTGCCTGTGCGATCATGAGGTGCTGAAACAATAAGGTATCAAAGAACAAAAATCAAAATCAATAGCCTAATTGACTCCCGATATCACTGAAGACAAATGGATACAGAGGCAAACAGAAAAGAAGAAACGATGGTACCCAGCTAACAAATGACTGAATGCCTGGAATCTCAAAGACTTGAAGATAATCGAGTCACCATTCAGCTCAGAAACAGCAAAGTCCACATGCAGGAAGCACACCAGCATGCGTGACCAAGAGGGGCCGAAGGGAGTAGATAGCGAACACCAAAGAACAAGAATCACATCATTACATAGGAGGAGGAGAGCAGGGTGGGGACCTAAGGCCCACTGGTGGGTAATTGGTCTCCCCTTTACAGGGTAGACACGGTGAGGAGACAGACCAGTCAAGGGGCAGCCAGGCAGTGATGATGCATACAAGTTTCCTTTAGTTCCTGAAGCCTTCCTCCCCGCCCCCCAACCATCATGGTCCCAACTCTACCTTGCAAATCCAGATGGACTGGAGAAGTCACACTGGCATAGAGGGGAGCTGGAGATATGGGGAAACCAGGATGGATGGGCCCCTTTGGGCCAATGGTTAGATTGGAGATACTGGAAGGGTGGAAAGAAGGTGGGGTGGAGAGATGGAAGCAACAGCAAGGATATACACACAAGCTCCTATTTGAAGGACGGGCATCAAAGGAGTAGGTTGGGGGAGTGGTCGGGCAGTGTACGATATTAGAGAACAATAACAATGTATAAAGAATTGAGGGTTGGTGGGGAGGAGAGACCAGGGGAAGAGGGGAAGGGATGAAAGAGCTGATACTAGGGGCTTAAGGGAAAAGGCGGACGATTGGAGAACAACAGTAGACATGGACATGTGAGGGTGCTTGACACAGTATGCTTATTTATATATTGTGAAAAACAATGTATGAGCCCCCCAATAAAATGATTTTAAAAAAAGATATGAAAATGACCAACAAACACATGAAACATTATTAGATATTAGATAAATGAAAAACATACCCACATAAGATACACCGTAATTTCACATCCACCCAAATGTTAAAATAAAAAAAAAATTAAAACAACAGATAATAACAGTTACTGCTAAGAATGTGGTGGAATCCACTCTCTTACACACTTCCCAGTGGCAATGTAAAATAGTCTGGCCATTTTAAGATAGTCTGGCCATTCCTTAAAGGATTCAATATAAAGTTATCATATGACCCATTAATTCCAGTCTGAGGTCTATCCACATGGATACATATCTCCCTTGCTGTGATCTTGTCCATCCGGTACTTGTCATATTGAGGCATAGGAAGGCAGAAATCCCTAGATTAGGGATTTGATGATGGACATAGATAAACGTGGGAACAGTCTGGCTCCTGGGTTGAAGGCTGGTGTGACTGAAAATCAGACCCATCAAGCCCTGGAGGCTAGTACAGGTGGGCATTCACAATGTTCTGCCAAGTCCTTGGGAGTCTGTAGGACTTGTAGGGATGAGGAGGGCTAGAAAACCTCTGTAGGTTGTTCGCACAGATATTTCCAATTAAAAAAAAAATATTCCTGTAGATAGTGGCAGCAAGCAAACCCTTTTCCCCGAGTCAAGTCTACGTACATAAAAATCCCTGTGAGGCTGACGCTCTGTGCTCATTTACCTTTGGACTCTCCTTGTCCTTGTTGGCGTCACAGCTATCTGAAGGAATAGTCGCACCCCATGTAGCATCACCAGGTTCTGTCTTCAGGAGCTCTGCTGTCGTTTCCCTTGACACTGGTGTTTTCATAATTCCCGATTTTGGCAGATTCTTTAGTTGTTTAGCGATAGTACTGTGGTCATTAACATTTGTAGATCAAAAATCCTTTTTTGAGAATGAAGCAGTGATGAAAGGAATGCCACTAAAGATCACTGTCCTCAGAGAGACTCTTGGAGTGAAGGAATGTGAGAGAGAGCATGTCTGCTTAGTTGATAATAATGCTATAACAGTATTGTAATACAGTGAGGAAATATGTATGAAGCAATTTTGTTGTTATTGTTCATATAATCTAAGAAATGTTCCAGAGCCCCCTCAGAACTTGTGGGGAGATACTCACTGTAGGTCAACAAACACACCGGGAATCATGTATACTTTTTTCTACCTTTATTCAATCTTTTGTTTCCTTTTCATTTTGTCTGCATTATTGTTGTCTTGTCTGACTCTGTAAGATCAGCATGGGAATCAAACCCAAGGAGAAAGCAATGGGATCCTGGTTCCAGAGGGATTTAAGAGCAGATGGAGGTGGAGGGCAGAGAGCAGTGAAATATCTGCCACAGACAGGGGGACAACTAGAAATTAAAAGCAACAGCAAAGCCTTCGGGCCCCTGGGGGTGTTGGAGCAACAGCAATCTAGCAGAAAGGAATTACGAAAAGGGATAAGAAGTACAAGTGTGATGGTGGGCAGGAGGGAGGTAAAAGGACATAGAGGAAATATATAGGAAACAAAGCAATGGATAGAGGTATACACTTAGGTGTACACTTATGTAAATATATCGATTCACACAAGTAGAGGCATTGGCCTATGTGCGTATATTTATATGGCAATACACTAAGGAATTGGACAGGCTTTACGGCTCTGCTGCTGCCATCCCTCAATGCAAGAACACTTTGTTCTAGCAATCTGACACTTGGTGATGCTCACCCTCCAGACACTCTTGCTGAAGAAAAAAATGGTTGCATAAACCAATGCGGTGAAGAAAGCTGATGATGCCTGGCGACCGAAAGATATAGTGTCTGGGATTTTAAAGGCTTAAAGTGAAAGAAGTGGCCATCTAGCAGATACACTACAGTCAACTTGGATTCAGAACACCAGCTACGCCATCGTGACATGTCCAAGGGATCCGGTAAAAGGCCTCAGAAGACCTAAAAACAATAATTAAAACAAAGAACCATACAAACCAACAAAAACATTCTTAAGAATATGGGGGGTTACAGCAGAGAGCCCCTTACTCATCTGCAGACAAGGGGACATTGCCTCACAGAAGAGTCAAAAGGAAGCTATGTGTCAACTAAAGTGCAGTATAGCACCAATGAAACACAGTATTTCTCTGGTTCTTTGAGGCTTCTTCATTCTCCACTCTCATGATCCCAGTTCTGTCTTTCAGTTCTGGTTAGACAGGAGCATGCACACTGCTATAAATAAGAGCTCATGACACACGGAATCAAGATCAGATAAACCCCTCAGGAACAGGAATAGGAGTAGCAATATCAGGAAGGTGGGGGGAAGATGTGGGGTGGAGGGGAAAAGGGGGAACCAATTGCACTGATTTGTAACCTACCCTCCCCCGGAGGGGAACAAACAACAGAAATCTTGGAGTAAGGGAGACAGTAGTCAGTGTAATCTATGAAAATAACAAAATTTATAATCTATCAAGGGGTCACAAGGGTCGGGGGCAAGGAAGGGAGAAAAGAGGAGCTGATACCAAGAGCTCAAATAGAAGGTACATGCTTAGAAAATGATGGCATCAATGTACAAATATGCTTGATACAGTTGACGCATTTTATAAAAGTTATAAGATCACTGATAAAATTATTTTAAAAAAGGAAATATTACACTTTAGCAATCAACAGTGCTACACAGGTAAGTCAAAAATGCTGCTACTGTGGGGCCAGTGAAAACATCCATGTGTTTATTCCACACAAAACCATGTCTCAGAGACATGTTTGCACATGTAGGTAAGTTATCACAGTAACACACTTGTTTTAGTCTCACTCAGAAATCTTTAAAAAAAAAAAGATGTTCTTTGTGCTATGGAGACTCACACAAACGATTTTTATGTTAGTGCTTCTCTGTAAGTTTGTTCTACAGTGGTGCCTTGTATGTTGCTGTGAAGCTAGAAGCTTTGTCATGATTATTTCAAATATCAGAAAGGTCATCCAAAGTGAACTTCATTTCAGCAGAGTTTCCAGATTAAGAACAGACTCAGAAGAAAAAAAAAACATTCTACTTCAATGTCAAAGGAATTAGCCGCAGAAAATCTTACGGATAATAGCATGATATTTTCAAATATCATGGATAGCAACAGCACATTATCAGACATAGTGCCAAAAATGAGCTCCTTGGGTCATAACACATTCAAAATATCATTGAGAAAGAGGCCTTCTCAAAACAGAGTCCACCATATTGATATGGATGAAGTAAAACGTTCAGGAATGAAGGCTTTGGAGTCTTCATTTGCTGATGGGGCACCACTCAAAATGAGAAGAACCAGATGCAGCGCCAACTAGAACATGAAATGTACAGAAGTATGAATGTAGGAAAATTGGAAGACATCAAAAATGAAATGGAATATAGAAATATTTATATCCGAGGAGTTAGTGAGCTGAAATGGGCTTGTATGAACCATTTTGAATCAGGCAAACATACAGATTACTATGTGACATACTTAAGATGAATGACATTACATTAATTATCAAAAAAAGACATTTAAAGGTCTGCCTTAAATTATGATGCTGTCTGTGATAGGGTAGTATCCATTTGCATACAAATGTATGCACCAAACATTAAACTTGTGATACAGAAATTTAAGTACTTTACAGAAGTTTTCAGTTTGAAATTGATCAAGTGTGTCATGAAGATTTGTTAATAATTATTGGTGACTTGACAGCACAAGTTGGAATGGAGAGCAACAGTAGTTGGAAAAGATGATCTTGTTGATAAAAGGAATCTGAGGTTGCGTGATAGAATGTTGCAAGATCTGTGACATATTAATCAGAAACACCCTTTTTCAACAACAAAAAAAGGCAACTGACTAGACATGAGCTTTTCAGATGGAAAATACAAAAATCAAGTGGACAACATGTATGGCAATAAATGATGAAGACGCTCATTATCAGCAGCTAAAGAGGCCGGGGGAAGGCTGTGGAACAGAGTATCGACTACTTGTGTATACATTCAGAATGAATCTGAAGAAAGTGAAAACAAGTCTATAGGAAGGAAAATATTACTTGAGTATTTTAGACCTGAATTTCAAGTATACTTGAAGCAGAGATCTGAGTCACTGAACACTAATGATGGAAGACCTGATGAGCTGTGAGACAACATCAAGAATATAGTGCAAGAAGAAAGAAAAAGTTCGTTTAAAAACAAGAAAGAAAGACTATATCAAAGTGATGCCTGATGTTACCATGAAACTTGCTCTTATTCCTTGAGTAGGTAGGGAAAATGAAGGAAGTTTTAAAGCAAAATAATTTAAAAGAAAATTTCAAAGGGCAGCTAGAGAAAACAAAATAAAATATGATAATGAAATGTACATAGAACCCAGCATTAGAAAACCAGAAAAGAATGATCTTGTCTGCATATTATAAACTGAAAAAAAACTAAAGAAAACATGTCTAGTCTTGAGTTGCAATATTGTATGATTCTATGTGGAAGATATTGCACCATGAAAAAGGAATCCAAAGAATATGAAAAACATACATAAATTCATGATACCCTAAATAATTAGTTGGCTTTCAACTCTTTAAAGAGGTAGTTTATGAAAAGAAATCAATATTACTGAGTGAAGTGCAGTCCAAGCTGCACTGAAGGCATTAGCCAAAAGCAAGATCATGGGAGTTATTGGAATACCGATGGAAATGTTGACACAAGCTAATGCAGTCCTGGAAGCACTTACATGTTTGTGCCAAGAAATATGACTTTCTGGTTATATGACTAGAGGAGATTACTTATTTTTATTATTTCCAAAGAAAGGTGACCCAACAGAATGTTCAAATTGGAGTAAAATATAATTGATATCACATACAAGTAAAGTTTTTCTCGAGAACGTGGTTGCAGCATTATGAACGTATACCCTCCCAAAACCGAGCTTTACTTTTTCAAAGTGGCGTATTAATCTTTTTTTGTTGTTTTACAAAAAACAGCTTTATCATCTTCAAAGTAATCTACATTACACTTAATGCATTTGTCAAATCTGAGACTGCATTCTTGGACACATTTGTCAAACTCATCTGTGTGGATGGCTGATAGCACCTCCCTCACTTTTTCTTACCTCTATTATGCCTTCAAACTGCTGTCTTTTCATGTCCTTCTGCATTCACAGAAATGAAAGATGTCACATGGAGTTACCAGCCAGGTGAGTAAGGTGCATGGGGCAGGGGAGGCAGGCTGTTTTGTGTCTCAAAATTACACATGGAGATGGCTGAGCAATATGGTGCATTGTTGTGGTGGCAAAACCAGTGTCCTCTCTGCCACAATCAGGTCTTCCGTCACACATTGTTAAGTAATCTTTTCAGAACCTTGAAATAGAAGCTTGACTAACAGTCTGACCTGGTGGGAACAACTCCATTATGCATTATGAATCTATATTTTCATCTGGAAAGTTGATTGATGTATGTCCTCAAAGAGGTTTGTCATCAATCAACATTTCACCTTTTTTTAAATGAGAGAACCCCTTGTATACTTGAGTTTTCCCATATTGCTGTCCTTGTAAGCATTCTTCAACAGCACGGCAGTTTCTGTGGTATTTTATTCAAGCAGGAAAGAAAATTTTGCAGCAGCACACTGTTCTCTCAAATCAGCCATCACAAAAAAAGAGGTTCCCATGAAACTGCTTTAAAAAAAATTCACCGTGCCCACAAAGAACCTTCCCAGGCAATGCCACTAGGTACACTAACTCATAGTGAGTTGCTTGATGCTCGCCTAATGGGAAAAATGTGTGCTACAATACCTTTCCCCAGTGGAGTTTTTTGGGTTTTTTTTTGGGGGGGAGGTACTCCCTCACACATTGACAAGAATATGCCAGAGATTCAGGCCAGATTCAAAAAAGGACATGGAATAAGGGATATCATTCCTGGTGTCAGATGAACCTGTGTTCATTGTAAAAAATACTATTTTATAGATTATACAAAGGCATTATATTATGTGGACCACAACAAACTATGGATGTGTTTGTAAAAGAATAGGAATTCTAGAACACTTAATTTTGCTCTTGCAGAGCCTGCACATAGACTAAAAGTCATTGTACAACTGAATAAGAGATTACTGCATGAATTTAAATCAAGTGTGTGTGTGTGTGTGTGAGGTTTGTGTCCTCTCACATAATTATTCAAGCTGCATACTGAACAAATAATTAGAAAAAATGGACATCATTAAGGATACTGCTGCAGGATTAGGGGAAAGGTGGTCAACAACCTGTGATATGTGGATGATATGATTCTGCTTTCTGAAAGTGAAGAGTACTTGAAGGACTTTCTTATGAAGATGAATAATTAAAGCCTTCAATATTGATTACAGTCAATGTAAAGAAAACTAAAATTGTCACAACTGGACAAATAGATAACATCGGGAAAAAACAGAAAAAAAGATTGAAATTGACATGGATCCCATCTTTCTTATACCCACAATCAATGCTTAAGTATCAGTCAAGAGATCAAAAACACATTACACAGAGTCCATATTCACAAGACCTCTTAAAATGCTGAGGACCATGGATATTACCCGGAGGAATAAGGTGTTCCTGATCCAAACCTTGGTATTTTCAATAGTTTCATAATGCACATGAAAGTTAGACATTTAATATATAAGACAGAAGACATACTGCAATTGAATTAGGGAATTGAAGAATTTTGCAAATATCATAGACTGCCAAAAGAACAAACAAATCTATCTTTTAAGAAGTACAACTTGGAAGAGACTATATAGTGAGACTTCACCTCAAGTAATTCAGATATATATTTCAGAGGACATCATGCTTGATAAAGCAGAGGGATAGTAAAAAAGGGGAAGACCTTCAACAAGATGGACTGACGCAGTGGCTCATACAATGGGTTCAAACATAAGAATACTTGTGAAGATGAAGCAGGACTGGGTGGTGCGTCATTCTGCAGTCCATATGGTCACTAGTCAACACCAACTAGATGGTACCTAACAACAACAAAATGAGGAAAAGGTGCAGATGCCACATGTCTGCTTTGAGCATACCAGGGAGAAGAAGGAGAATCTAACTCCTCAGCATCTCAAGGTCTATTGCCACAAAATAGAAGTTAGGCATGCCTCCAACAATATATCCGTCTTTACCCTAGTCTGACACCAAATGATCTTCCTAGAACAATCTACTTCTCTGATGGGTTTGATAATATATCAAACCACCAAATGACCACCAAAACTCAAAGACAAAACTTACAATTATCACATGTTAAGATAATAAATCATTAAGGATATAGTCTGTTGCCCATAGCATGTTCTCTCATGACTCAGCATTCATGGCTCTTTATGGTCCTCTCTCAACTCTTGGTTTCTGCTCCTTTCCAACAGGAACTCTGCCCACTTCTGTCCCACACAGTCTCATAGTCTCCCAGCTGAGCTGCTCTTTTGTTCTGTTCCCGATCTCCTTGTATGGACCTCTGGTTTGATGTGACCTACCATTGACGACCTTCATTGTTTCAGCCAATAGTGATTCTTCTTCCTTGATAGTTTTGAGAATTCTGTTTTTGAAATGGCTTATTCTTATAGCCAGAAAAAAGGACAACTACAGCTTACCACTCCTCTTCTTTAATGTTTTGTACATTCTGCTTTCATGGTCTCAGACAATCAGGAGTTACAGCGATGGGAATGGGGGGGGGGGGGAAGCCATATGAAGACATTCCACTTTACCCCAGTGCTGATATCAAAATGTTAACACAATTCATGTGGGCATCCTTCCAAATAATTGAAGCTTTTCAACAAGATGATGGGATTGCTGTCCCAGATAAAACAGTAAGCTTTAGATGGATCAGATGTTTTACGGATCGTCAGAAAGATCTCAACGATGAATTTAAGGTGAAGAGGTCCACTCGGGCCATGATGACTAGTCCTAGAGATGTCAAATGAGTCACCATGATTTTTCTCCAAAAGCACAGCATCACTACAAGGCCTTATTTGGGAAAATTTTATGAAAATTATAAACTGTTTATGAAAAAAGCTTGAAAATTGAACCATGAATTTTTCCCCTCCTTACAACTAAACTTGTTCCTTGAGGGTATCAGGGACTGCCCTTTGGACTTCTTTTTACTCTTAAAGTTCAAAGAATATTTAAAAGAAACATGATTTCAGTCTCCCAACTCTGTCTCTCCTGGCCCCCAATGCCAATTCTAAAGTTACACCAACCATAGAAAAGTCAGTGAGGCCTTTTCCTGGGAGAAGAGACTCGAGCATGCCAGCCCCTCTTCTCAGTGAATATTCTGACAAATAATGATAAAAAACAAAGTAATTCTTTATGTTCATAGAAAAATATATCACCTCTTTGTTTAAAAAGAAAGGCCTAGCCATTCCCAAGAGATAGTTGTTAATGTCCTTGTTTAACCTGCTGCAGAACTAAGGGTAAACAAATGAAATTTTCAAAAGCACTTCTACAGTGGTTAACCAGAGACGATGGCAGATCAACGTGGAAGTATACAAATGATACCGTGGCTATGAATTGGGCTGCAATCTGCATGGGCAACAGTTTAAAGTCACTAGCCTCTATTCAGGAGAGATATGTAGCTCCCCACTCCCGTAAATATTTATAGTCTCAGAAACTCACAGACAGTTCTACTCTGTCCTACAGGCTTGCTCTCTGCCAGACCTGCCTAGATGTCAGTGAATATGGTTTTGCATTACACAGATCAATGGAAACATAAATAAGAGTGATGATTTACTGGCTGTGTGTGTCAGAGCTTAGAAAAGTCATGTAACCTGTAAAATCCTCTGATGTGTGATCTGTAAAATGGGTTCTTCTTAAGTCTAACAACAATCCCATTCAAAATATCAGGTCTGTATCAGGAGCTCAGTCACTGGTATCTGTTGATATTTTCCCTTTGAGTTGCCTCTTGGCAAATTTTAGTTTGATTTTGAGGAATTAATTGCAGATATAAAAACATGCTAATGATCCAGCAGTCTCTGGGAGATGTTTAAAATGCTTCTGCGCTCTTGGAAAGGCAGACTCTTTTAGGGAGCATGAGTTTAAATTGCAAAAATAGTGGGATAGTTAACACTTATAGAAGGAAAGGTGATGGCCATCTTTTAATTTTAACTGCAGTTCAAGGCTATTTTGTAGACCCTAATTATGAGGGCACAAAGATCATGGCAGGAAAGGATGAAGGGAAATCAGAGCACAATCGTGCCTCTTCTGTGCTGTATTCTCCCAAGCAATATGTGCTCAGTGCCTTCCCTTCTACAGGGACAGATAATATAGGCTGTTTTTCAAGGAGCTCTGTTTTCTAAGGCAAGTGAATTGTACAATGAAATTGTATATGTGAATTTTCTTAGTCCCTGGTGGATTGTGAAGGACGATGTGTAAAATGCAATGGCCTTTGATTTCAATCTCTTCTAAGCAGATGACTCTTCCACGGAAAACATTTCACAATTAAGAGATGAAGGTTTTGATCATTCAATTTGAACTCTGAACTGTGGCTTATTTTAAACTTGCTGTATTATTAGTTTATAGATTGGATATAATGATCATATATGCATAAAAGAGTTACTCTCTGCAAAGAAAGGAAAATATCACCCATCACAAATTGTGAGATTGATATCAAATGTCTATTTTCTTTTTTTGTGTGTGTGTGGGCATCACTACCTCTGGTGGTCATGGGCGCTACCCAGTGCCGCTGCCGCTCCTGAGAGCTGCCGCTGGATTTGAACCACCAAACCCGTGGGTTGCAGTTCTGCACTCAACCACTTACACCACCGGGGCTCAGCCCCAAATGTCTATTTTCATAGGACCTAATTCATGCTTAGTTTATACTTAAAGATATTTTGGTTTGTTTTTTCTCAAAGGAGGAAGAAGAAAAAGAGAAATTTGAAAAGCAAGTCCTTTGTCTTTGCTAAGTGATGTTTAGTCATATATCGGATAGCTGGGATTTTCTAGAAATAAATAAATTAGCTTTTGTATGATATATACTATGTGCCCAACATAACTAGTGGGAAGAAGTTCATTATTATTAGAAACTCATTATATAGCTCAAATTATTGTAGATAATTTTCACACACTCACTTGCCATAAGAACTATGTGAACAAAGAATCAGATTATATATATATATATATAAATATATATATATTGATGAGGCAATTGTTTCATAGATATATTCAAGACTTTTAGCCAATACATAGTTGACCCATAAATCAAACTCAGATGTGTCCACTTGTGTAGGTTATACAACGCTGTGCTAAAAGATATCCCCCAACTACTGGATCTCATTAAAAAAAGGTTTTTGCATCTCAGTTTTAACCATACAGAGAGGTTCTATGCCTACAATATTAAATGCCCCAGATTGAAAGAACCCTTATCTGAAATATGCTTATGTTGTAGAAGAGGACAAAATACAATGATTTTTCTTCTACAGGCACATTTTATTGATTAAAGTAAATCACATATGTTAGTTTACATCGCTGTAAGTGAAAGGGTGGGACAAAGGAGCATAGCCCTTCCACATGTAAGACAGTGAACACAGGGGACAATTACACAATCTCCTACTTGCAGTTCTATAAACAATCTCCTACTTAGAGTCTACTCTATATTATTATCACCACCTTTATGAGACCATCTTTTTCAATTCGAATCACACCTTCAATGATGGTTCCCGAATGTCTTAGAGCCTCAGAGACCCTGTGTAGGGTTGCTCTCAGTCAGAATGTCCTTGATGGCAGAGGGTAAGGAACTCATGAGACCAAAAAAGAAACAACGCAAAAAAATTAAAGATGTTCAGTGGTATCATTCTTTTTTTTTTTTAGATGATAGTGATCCTGCCCATCTTCCCCTCGATTCCAACTGATCCCTCCCCCCCACTACACAAGCTGCTGCTGTATTCATCTAACCATCTTTCCCTTTCTGGGTGCATTGGGGTATATCAGCATCATCTTTGAGGAGGTGCAAAGTGTGGTGTGTGTATGTGTGCATGTGCGTGTGTTAAGGGTACTTTCACAAACTATGAGTCTTTCTTCCCTGAATCCTCTATTGAGATTTCCTGAGAAGGATCTTTCCTTCCTTTTACTCATACTCAAAAAATATAATTATCATTGAATAAGTATAGATTTTACCTCAATGTAAAGAAAATCAAAACACTCACAACTGAACAGTAGGCAACATCTTGATAAAAGGAGAAGAAATGTAAGTTTTCAGGATTTCATTTTCCTTGGAACCACAATCAAATCTCATGGGAATAAAAGCAAGGAAATCAATTGATATGTTGCATTCGGAAAACCTGTAGAAGAACTCTTTAAAATATTAAAGACAAGAATGTCTCTACTTTGATAACTAAGGCACAGTTGTTCAAGTCTCACACACCTAATACATGTCAAAATTGGGGGGAGTAAAATAAGACCTCAGAATTGATATCATGGAATTATGGTGTGGGATCATGATACTGAAATAAACACAGACTGACAGAAGAACAAATAAATCTGTGCTAGAAGAACAACTAAAACAATGCTATACAAAAGGTGAAAGTAGGGTTGTGGTTGAAATCAACAACAATGAAAAAACTTAATGATTCTGGGGGTGTTGGAACAACAGCAATTCTAATTGAGAGGAATTATTAAGAGGTGGAAGTAGAGTGAAAGAAATGGTGGGGCTGCAGGACAATAAAAGGAAACAGAGGATTTATCTAGGAAGCAAAATGATGGATAGAGGTATAAGTATAGGTGTGTACACATGTAAACACAATAATTCATAAAAATAGAGGTATTAGCCTAGGTATATACATTTGTATGGCAGTACATAAAGGTAATGGATACCCTCTCTCAATGAAAGAACACTTTGTTTTAACAAAGTGGCATTCTGTGATGCTCACCCTCCTGATGCAACCCCTAAAGACAAAATGGGTGCATAAGCAAAGGTGGTAAAGGAAGTAGATGGTGCCAGGCAATCAAAAATATAGCATCTGGGTCTTGAATGCTTGAAGTTTAAAAAGCCCATATAGATGAAGCACACCAGCCAATGTAATCAGGAGGTTTTGTAAGGACTAGGTAACAGGCATCAGAAGACCCAGAACAAACAAACAAAAGTATATTGTTAAGAATGAGGGGGGTTAGAGCAGAGACCCAAAGTCCATCTGCAGACAAGGGGATACACCCTCTGTGAGGGCTCACAGGGAAGGATGACTTAACCAGGGAACCATAAAGCTGATTGCATGAGGTTTCCTCACCCTCCCCTGGGATTAGTCTGGAGCATGTGCACAGATACAAATAAGAGATGCTAGCTCGTGACATATGACGTCCAGAAACAGGAATGGGAATAGTCATACCAGAAGGGCAAAGGTATTTTTGGGAGAGGAAGAGAGTAAGGGGAAACCAATTACAATGATCTACACATAACTATACATACACCCTTCCAGGGGAACCAATAAGAAAAAGTATGTGGGAAGGGAGGAAGCATTTGGCTCAAGATATGAAAATAATAATAATTTATAATTTATAAGGGATCATTAGAGTGGGAGGAGGAGGGAGGAAAAAATGAGAGCCGATCCCAAGGATTCAATAGAAAGTAAATGTCTCGAAATAATGATAGCAACATATGTACAAATATGCTTGATACAATTGATCTATGGATTGTTAGAAGAGTTGTAAGAACCCCCAATAAAATGATCTTTTAATTAAAAAAATAAAGAAATGAGGACAATGAGACTATGTCTCATATTATTTAGACATGTTATGAAAGGGGACCAGTCCCTGAAAGCAGACACTGTGTTTTGCAAAGTAGAAGGTCAGAAAAAAATAAGGCCATTAAGATAAAAGACCATCAAGAAAAATGAATGGATGTGGTGGCTGCAACACTGGGCTCACTCATGACAGCAAAGTGAGGATGTTGCAGACTGAGCGGCATGTTGTGATGAGCTGCAATGGACTCAAGACCACCTCACAGCAGCCACAGGAAGCCTGGGTTGCTCGTCGAGTTCTTCATGGTTGTACCAGCATGGAAGGGAGGTTGGAAACCAACATAAAAATGCATGAACATTTTGAAGGAACCTATTTGATCTCTGTCCTCAAGTGCTTAGCACAGCTCCTGACATGCAACAGATGCACAGTGATTATTAAGTCAAAGAGCAAATGAATACCTCTTTCGTGATGACCAGGACTATGTATTTAGTCTAGAGGTTTCACTCAAGGTGTACTTACTATTTTCATGAACCATTCCATGAATAAATGAATGCACATAAAAATAACTAACAGAATTAGCTGAGTTTGGTAATGTGTTAGTGACTGCTTTTAAAACTTTGCAAACTGTTTATAAATAGAATGACTAAGCTACTCCACTTTGACAGATATCCTGGAATTTCGGACACATGCATAAGGGCCTTTAAGATAGTAATGGAGACGAGCGTTACTTTCTGTTTTTCCTCAAGACAAACAAGGAATAATTTGATTTCTCATTTCATAGGTCTGGGAGTCAAGTTGCCTTGTTGCTTTTCTTTTGGATAGCTAACAAAACTTATAAAGGTCTTTCAATTGTGGTAGTCCACAAAGGTCAGAACTGGGCTGCCCATGATGCTTCCCAAATCAGTTACTAATTTTACCTGGGCATCCTTTCTTCCCGATATAATGAGTATGCACACCGGTTAAGTATTGAGTCACATACTGTGCATCATTTGGACTAAGAGAGTATAAAGGCAAGAGGTAGATTATCAAAAGAAACTTGGTGGTGGGGTTTGAAAATCCCCTACATATTCTCAGAGAAACTTTTACCCAGATTCAGGGTAAACACCCTTTCCCTCCTCCCAAACATTCAAAGGCCTCTAATTACATGCTAGAGTTCATAGTAGAGTGACATGCCAGGAATTTAATAATTGGTCTTATTTATTTACCTTTTTTGTGTACCTCCATGAAAGGATCCCCTCGCCAACTGCATATACCCCTAGTCTCTGCTCCTGCTCTTTCCTTAGGCTCCAATGATTGAAATATAGCCTTAATTATTTGAAATGCTGTCCTCTCACTGAAAAGTTGTTTTGTTTTACTGCTCTCAGTACTTTAGTCACTTATAGACAGGTCTTATCTGGTACAGAAAAGAGCTGGAAACACAGGGACTCCAGGACAGAAAGGAGTGATACCAGGAGGGGAAGAGAGAGGTCATGGGACATAGGGGGAACTGATTACAAGGATCTACCTATAAACCCCTCCCAGGGGGGCATACAACAGAAAAGTAGCTGAAGAGAGACATTGGTCAGTGTAAGACATGAAAAAATGCTCAGAATTTATAAAGTATCTAGGGTTCATGAAGAAGAGAGAGTTGGGGAGGGAGGGAAAGAAATGAGGAGCTGATACCAGAGACTTAAGCAGAACAAAGATGTTTTGAAAATGATGATGGCAAAAAAAGTACAAATGTGCTTGACACAATATACGTATGGATAAGAGTTGTAAAAGCCCCAATAAAAATATTTTTAAAAATAACTAAAAATATAATAAAATAACATAAACATGTCTTTCCCACTACACTAAGTTCCCTGAAATAAGGCCAACCCTCACTCATCAACCTCAGCAAAGCTCCGTTTTCAATATTTCAATCACCATAAATGCTTTATGTTGATCCCGACTCAGCTCCAGGCATTGGCACCAAACTCATGACTTACTGTAATCTTATTTACCCTTCATAGCAACCCATGAGGGATGTACTTCAGTTATCTCAGATTCTCAATAAATGAAGGTGAAGTGAAATCTTGTCAGGAACCCCCAGACCCTCCACAACAATGAGACAGAAATTGAAGAGCAAAACTTACAGCGAAGGTATTATCGTTTGTACCTCTCTATGAGTCATAACCATGCAGTTTTAAAGAAGATCAGAAAGGTCTAGAGGTTGTTGGATACTTTAAAGAGGTGGATGTTATGTGGGCATAAAAAGGAAGAGACTTGGAAACTGCAAAGCTAAACATGGACTGAAAAGTATGGTCAGGGAGAAATGGTTTGCAGCCCCTGAAGGAAGCTTGGGACCTCTCACTGAAGGATAAGGAGGGAACCTTGTGTTTTCTCTGATTCACTTTCTTTCTGTGATTATGATGGGGCTCTGAATATATTTTTGATTGCGATTAGAACTTGGAGGGTCTCTGTGATTGCCAGAGATTGCTAAGTGGATTTATGATTTTTGATTGATTTCCAAGTACGTCTGCTTCATCAGAGAGTCTTGTTCTCTCATGCCAGAGACCCAACGGTTACAGGAAAGCAAACCAGCACCACTGCTGCAAATCAGTCACCGCCGTGAATGTCCTGGCAGAATCCCACACTAGGCTTTCTGCAAGGCTCCCATGCATGCGTGGTGATGAGAGACTGCTGTTTTGGAGATGTGAAACTGTGTTAGTCAGAGATTTTGAAATGCAGGCACAAAGACCTTGTGTGTGACCTCCTCTAGGTCATACAGCTCATCACAGGGGGATTAGGATGTTATACACTGGGTTTCTCCTCCCAGATCAATATCTCCCTCAGCAGCATCCCTGCTGAATATCTGTGGGGTGGAATTGCATGCTCTTTGCAAATTGTGGACATATGGAGGAAAGAAGCTTCTAGTGCACAGCCCAGGCTTATCTTTAATGAACAAGCATGATTATTTTTCTGACACTGTGTTTCATTCTGGAAATAACATAGTACTGACATCTACTTTATTGCTTTAAAGTTAATTATTCAGCTCTTAATTATTATATTATAAATGTTTAATTTTTTCCCTGATATTAACAGGAAGCACATGTGTTCACATGTCAGTGGGCACTAGCTTCCCATGCATTGTTTTTCTGGTGACAGGCATGACCTTTGCCTGAGGAGTCCCAGCTCCAGTTTTCTTAGAGCCAGTGAGTAAGAAGGTAATTGTTAGCTTCAGGCATATCTTAGCAAAAGTCCTCACACAATTCCTAAGAAAGGAACCAGGAGGTCATTTTAAGAAATGGAGACAGGTTTTATTAATTTCTATTATACGTATAATAGAAAATTAATTTCCTTTAAATTGAGAAAGTAGGGAAACTGAGAAGTTTTAGGACCAACTTTCCTCCTCCCCTACAAAAAAAAACCCAAACCCACTGTATAGTTTTGTCACCGGTCTTATGGATTTGAACCATATGTTTGTTTTTCCAAAAGAACAAAGTACCAAGTCCAGTGTCCTAAAGTCTGAGCTCACTCATCGGGACTTGATAGGACAGAGCAGAACCGCCCTTGCAGGCTTTCGAGGCTGCAGCTCTGTAAGGGAACAGACAACCTCATCTTTCTCCTGGTTCATTGTTTTTTGTGGGAGGGGGAGGCATAACTGCCCTCTGGTGGTCCTGGGAGCTACCCAGCCTTGCTTCTAGAGAGCCACTGCAGGATTTGAACCGCCAAGCCCATGGGCCACAGTCCCGCACTCAACCACTTCGCCACCGGGGCTCAGTCCTCTCCTGGTTCATTTTTATAAGCAGATGAAAATCAGTTCCTACTGTCAACCTAGATAGCTCAGTGAGGTAATCTTAGACTTCTCTCTTGCCCCACCATACACACCTGGGTAAGTAAAAAGTATTGCTAAAAAGGACCCCAACCAGTTCCTATATACCTAAGCGTACTTCAAATAAAACACGTTTAAACATCTATCTGGGATCAGTGGATAGCTCAAGACAAACTCTCTCAGTAATACTCATGTCTTCTCTTATTGAAGTGCCTTCAAAATCCATTCAAACTAGTGGTTTCTGAAGGAATGCCAAGGCCAGTTCAATTCAAGAAAGACAGGTCATCTCGGAAAGTCATACTTGCTGCCAATGAGTACAGACCTGCCAAATCCCACTACCCTTACAAGACAGTAAAACTGCACCTGTGAGTTCTTGATGCTGTAAATCTGTATGGGAGCAGGAAATCTCATTCTGTTCTTCTGTGGAACAGCAGGTGGGCTTGGGATGCTAATCTTGGGGTCAGCAGCCCTAGCAGAACCCACCACACCAGAAAGTTACAGGGACTGCCTTTTGAGATGACAATTTGGGGCATAAGGAGGGATCAACCCTTGACAAAGGAAGTCATCTTTATTAATGTAGAGGTAGGCAAAAAAGAAGACCTTCAAGGAGATGGATGGATCAGCGGTTACAACAATGAGACAAAACACAGCAACCAGTGGGGGTATGACACAGACCTTGACAAATGTATTTATAGTTCAGAGAGCTGCTATGAGTCAGAATTGACCTGATGGAATCACATAACAACAAAGGGATGATAGTAACAGAGCTTCTCAAAAATGCAGGATAATCAAAAGGCTAGTCATGAATAAATATTTTTTAAAAAATGATAACTGTATTTATGAGCCAAAGGCTGGGACATTTGCCCAGAGACTCTATTTTCAGTGATCACAACAGTATACCTACAAAGGATATCCTACAAGAACTTCGTTGGGGGAAAATTTTTTAATTTAATTAAAAAAAATAATTTTCTTGGGAAGCCTTGCCCCCTCCTCTCTATAGTCCTCATCTTCCCCCATTTAAGTATCTTTTATTTTCCCCAAATTCAAAGGGCATTGGAAAGGGCCGTGATTAGAAACCTCCAAGAATGCCCCAAAGTGATGTGTTGCTGTGATGCAAACTGATGAGCGTAGACTGTGTCAGGGAGGTGTTAGAGAGAGAGAAAGATCCACTGAGTCCAGAAGTGCACAGACCTAGATGGAGGATATGTTGAAACACAACAGATTCACATTTTGACATTTTTGCTTAATAAAGGTTTCTTTGATTTCATAGCAATAGGATTTTTTCACTTTATCCCACTATGCTCTGTCTTCATCTCTGACAAGTAGTAAGATTCTCGTTGTCTACCTTGTAAACCTCTAACATGTTTCCTCTTCTCATTGCTCCTAGTACCATTTTCTGAGTTCTTGCTCTCATCACTTGCTCTGTTGACCACTGTGCTGACTTCTAGGTGGCTTCTCAGTTGAGGGGGTGGGGAGGTATTTCCCTCCAGGGCTTGCTTCTCTAACAGGACAGGACGAAAGAGTGGTATATCATCTGGGATGATATGATCTGGCATATTCCTTGCTTAAAACTTCTTTCTTGACTCTGTTCCTCTGCAGTATTTCTCTTTTTTTTCTTTAGACAAGGGCCCATAATGATGAAGGGGAAAGTTCTGTAATGCATACCAGCAGCTGGAGGCTTAATTAGAATTGGGCCCACTGCAAGTGCGATGTTTCTTTGCATTCTTCTGTGTTATCTTAGAAATTAGAAAGAGCATTTTTTTTATCCCAATAGTTCCAGTGCTTGTAATATAAAAATCAAGTATTTATTTCTGAACTTCACTGTCACCAGAGAATGAGGCTCTCACTCAGCCTGAACTTTGCATCACTTCTGAAAGAAGTCTCAGAGTCTCAGAGTCACAGTTAGATGCTAGTATATATCTATTTTTTTTAAAAAACTTGCTCTACATAGTAGGATATGAAGGGAACAGCAATCGTTTCAATTACTACCAAATTCCAAGAACTGTTCTAAATCCATTCATTAATACTTTTCATTTTTTAATCACCCTAGGATGGAGGAGAAATTGTTCTTAATTACAGATGAAGGAATTGAAATGTTGATCATGTACTTTCAATAGGAAAAAAGGCAAGAGGAGAAGACAGTGAAAAATAGATAGGTGATTTCAGTTTCTTAAATATATTATTTCCTCTTTCGAACAACTGACAAAGAATTGCTTTTCCTAAATGAACTAGTATAACGTATGTGAAAAAAAACTAAATAAGAAAATCCATTTGAGGGCCCTTAGTACAGTATTTGGTACATCAATTTTATTCTCATTCCTTATTCATCGTTTTATCTAGCACAGCATGTAGCACCCACACTTCTAATAAAGAGCCAATAAACCCAGGTTCCACTCAATTGGATTAACAATTCAACTGAAGATTATTTTAATGTTATTTTCTCCAATAATAAATATGCAACTGTAAATTACATGCACAGAGGATAGCCTAGTCAAAGTATGTCTCACTAAACTGAGTTTTTAAGATGCTGGTCATCTAGTCAAGGTACAATAATAGCTCACATTTATTAAGGTTTTACTATCCAAAAGGGTGTATACATTTGTCATATCATGAGCTTCATGAGTTGGGCACGGTTACCACGACAGAAAAATAACATGTCCAAGGCTACATGGCCAATGCAATCCCCGTTCAATCTAATTTCAGAGTCTACAGTTTTAATCTTGACATTGTGCAGCCAGAAACCTGTTGACCTGTGTTTCACTGATGATGCAAATGAATTCAGATATGTGGAAAATAGATATAGATATATTAATAACATCTTGATGAAGGAAAATTCCAGAAGACTTAATTGTGCTCCTGAAGAAATGACAAACAGTTGTTTGAATAGAATGAGGTGGAATTGCATGGTTTAAAATAAGAAAGCTGTGTGGTTTCATCAGATATACTAAATCTGTATTATGAGCAAATAATCTGAGAAGAATGGAGCATCAAGTTTGGATGAAAATTGTTTACAACCTGCAATATTATGATAACACCTTACTTGCTATAATCTGAGATGTCATGAAGCACTAACAGATGAAGTTCAAAGATTACAGTGTTTAATAGGGTTTATACCTCAATACAAAGAAAACTAAAATCCCCATAATTTTATCTATAAGTAAAACCATCATGAATGGAGAAAATATTGAAGAAGTAAGAATTTCATTTACCTGGATCCACAAGCATGGAAACAGTAGGCAGCACATCAAGTTATGTAGTGTCCTGGGGGTAGGGGGCTGGGGGAAATCTGCTGTTAAGAATCTCTTTAGAGTTTTAAAGAAGCAAAGATGCCACACTGAAAATGAAGTTGCACCTGAGCCAAACCATGGTCTTTGTCAATTGCTTCCGATGCATTTGAGAGTGAACAATGAATAAGCAGGGCTACAGGGGAAATGATGCATTGGAATGATGGGGTTGGCAAAGAATACTAAGTCCACTCTAAATTGTCAGAAAGATGAGCAAATCTATCTCTGAATAAATCTCCCCAGAATGTTGATCAGAAGGTATGGTGGCAAGGCTTTTGCTCATGTACTTTGGACACATTCTTGGGAGGAAGGCCGTCATACTTGGCAATGTAGAGAGTGAGCCAGAAACAAGCAAAAAAGAAGAGCTGAGCCCCCGTGGCGTAAGTGGTTGAGTGTTGGACTGCGGCCCACGGGCTTGTTGGTTCAAATCCAGCAGCGGCTCTCAGGAGCAGCACTGGCTAGCGTCTATGACCACCAGAAGCAGTGATGCACCCCCCTCCAAACAAAACAAATCAAAAAAAGAAGAAGAAGAAGACCCACAACAGGAAGGATTGACACAGTGTCTGCAACAGTGAGCTCTAATTTAGCACTAGTTGTGAAGCTGGCAGAGGGCAGGCAGCGTGCGGTTATGTAGCACACAGGCTCCCTCTGAGTCAGAACTGATATGAACATGCTGCCTCCTGAGTCGATTGTCACCCTCACCCAAGCATCTCTCATCTCACCCAGCTCCAAGTCACTGAGTGCTGAGCCTCAATATTTTGACTCATCTTATTTCCTCCATATCCCAGCATCTCCTATACGGAGCCATTTTACATAGGAGAAAACAGAGAGCTAAATAACCTTGCTCAAGTCTCACAGCCAGGAGCAGAGCTGGGAAGTCAAATCTGGGCGAATTCAGAAGACTTGTGTTTTTGCTGCTACCTGCTCCTTTGGTGTTCATGGAGAGCATAAAGCCCCAGCATGTTCCATGCAAACACCAGATCCTGAAACACATCAAATACCAAGGCAAGTAGAAACACCACGTTTAGCTTTAGCAACCCCCCAGCTATCTCTCTGCATGTAAGGGCTTTCGGAGACCGCCTCCTGCGTTACTGTAAAAGAAGTGCTGGGCTTGCTCAGAAGCAGTTAATGTGTCTCCAGTCTCTCTGTGGTTCCTGTCCACCACAGAAGTTTATGGCTTCCCTGTCCACCTTAGGGCTCCGCAGCCTACGAAGCATGTCTGTTTCACTACAGCTAGCTAATGGACTCTGGGAGGAAGGGAACGCATTGATAACCCTGCTCTACTATTAATATGCAACATGTCCCTGACCTAGAAAATGGACCTAAATTCCAACTACAATTTATAGGCCCCAGTCCTGCCAGGCTGAAACAGAAGATAAATAGACCCATAGGAAGTGATTTGTTTGGGGCTTGATGGCCGGATGTGGATGCTCCCGCTGCTGCTGTCCAAGCTCAAGGCCTGAGAAGCTTCTCAGGAAGCTGCCAGGAGAATCTCAGCAGCAGGAGGGGCGGGACACAAAGCGCTGAAGATGGAAGGCTTCCAAGTAGGTGAATCAGGCTTCTTTCATTAATTTATTTACTTTGCTGGCTTCTCCCGAGAGGCAAATTTTAGGGCCAGCTCCACCCAGGCAGTTTCAGAGCCCATCTCTTCTGAGCCTTATTGAGAATAGGGATCAAGGGAGGAGGAATATGATTTGACACTTTGAGGGGTGACCTTCACCTGCTTTGGATGGAGGGCTTCAGGCGGTGTTTCTGTCTCCCTTTCTCATGATCACAGAGCCTTCCTTGTTGAGTTTAACGTCTCCTTCTCTGATGTGCCTTGGGCTGGGTCAGCATTTCCTCGGGGGGCACTTCCCCAGGAAAGCTTTCTGCTCAAATCCACTCTGATTATTTGATCAAGAGCATGGTTCTTGCCTATGTATAGGCACGACTGCTCTCTCTCAAGCATCTCACAGTCAAGTTCAAGCTCAAATGTTTACCCCTGTCCCAGATCCAGGGGTTTCTTACACAATTCCAGATTGGGGCACACTGCAATTGCTAAACATCTGTTGGCGAGGTCTTTTTTGTATTTACCCACATCTTTGTCGCCTTCCACTTTCTATTGTATTATGTCTCCAAGGCCCAAGAGCACCTTGCAACTGAGCCTAAAGAGAGTGATGCAAATCTCCCAGAGAGACTTCCTGAGGTATTATTTGGAGGGCATGCTTTCAGGATCCTTTGAATATGAGTATTTGTATTTATTCTCATACTTTCGTGGCAGCCTTGTGCAGTGGCTGAGCACAGTCCCCTGCATCCAGATGGCCAGTGCTTGCCTCCAGTTTCACTTTCATGACCTGGTACATGATTTGAGCAAGTTATTTCACTCTTGCCTAATATCTTCCTCTGTTACATGAGGACATAATAGCAAGGGATGCCATTAAATGGTGTTGGTGAAAAAGAAATTAATCAGGACAAAGTGCTTAGAATAATAGTGCTTGGTGAATCTGTACATGTGCCATAAATTATAAGCATTAGCCTTGTTTATGTCTCAGTGACTAAGAACTGAGGCACAGGAGAGGAAGGGTATATTTAACCACTAGTTTTGCTGTGCTTTGTCATAGGATAAATATCTGCTTGTTACAAACCATCAACTCAATGATACATACACCTATAGGCATCCATGACATCATTATTTGATGGAAAACAAACCTTATTGTCCTACTGCGTGATGCAGGTCTCTATTGAGACTGAACCGAACTCTAGAACTTCACATTCTGAACTGATGTCTGTTGGCCAAAGAAAGCTGTCATCTGCTTTCTGTGAACCAAGTGTTAAGAATTCTTATTCTGCAAAGGAAATGGTATCCAGGCCGCCCCTTCCAAATGCAGGCTTCTTGATTTCTCTTTCCTTTTATTATCTACAATTCTGGTTCCTAGCCCTTTTGATGAAGAAACTACTAAAAAAATATTTCCAAGATAGAAGAACTATAATCTCTGGGTTAATCTGAGTATTTCTCCAATGTAGTCATTTATGTAACAATAAATCACTAGTTGGTGGATATGCAGTGTCTATCAAAACAGGCACAGAACTGCCATTTCTATAACTTACAAAGAGGCAGACATATATACACATATTGACAAAAATACATAGTGACAAACCATGGTAAGGATATATACTGTGGGTATAAGCTTAGGAACAATACTTGCCATTTAAGTTAGGAAGATCAGATAAGACAAAATAAAGGCAAAATAAACACAGAATCTGGTACCCAGAGCACTCTCAATAGAGATTATTCATATTCTTATCAGAAACAATAAATTTGATGAGTAATATTAATAATCAGCTATAATAATGATGAATAGTGGTTGCTATTTATGTTGCAGAATAACTCTCCACAGATTGTTGTTCTTGTCTTGAAAGAACACTGTTTTGGAAGGGAAGTACTCGTTGCTCTTTTTAGACTAAACCAAAATTCAAGAATAAGGAAGCAGACTTGCAAATTTTGTCTAGTACAAAAGGCAAGCATTCGTGGTGTCTACTTTAAAGGAATTGGGTCCTGCAGCTCAAGGGAGTGCTCCTGCAATGCAGCTGTCTCCATGCGCAGACATCCACTTGGATTTATCTGTATGGGATGAGACTAGAGAGCAAGGGGAAGGGATGCTACTATGTTTCTGTACATGCTGTGGCTGAGCAGGGGGTCCTTTGTTTCTGACCCAAGAGACTCATGCCTCTGTCAGTATTCAGGCATCTCTATCAGGATTCAGAGATAGCTTATATGATTGGTAAAATTCTAACTGGGCACCAATCTTGATGTTACACTTTATATTGTTGCCCAGTGAAAGAAACTATTCTACCATAAATCTAAAACCAGGCTGCCTATGAAGAGCCAATTCTCTCGAGCAGTCTGGATTTTCTTAAAGACTGCTGGGATTCTAGAAAGTAGTCTTCCTGGCAGTGAAAGGCACACTTTTAATCTATCAACCTTTCAAAAGAGTGCCCAGCCTGCATTTTAACTTTCCCACACTAAGGCTCCTATGAAGAATAAATGACCAAGAACAAGGGAAAGGGTATTTAGGGCCAGGAACACTGATACTTTTCAGATGTCTATTGGAAACAATGGAGACTATTCTAGCCCCATGAAAGACCTTATGCCAGGATAATTTAGGACTTAATTCATAGAAAAAGAAACTAATGACCCGACACATTCTTCCCTGACACAATGCACTAGAAAATCTAGACCCTAGACTTTGTGACTAAGAAAAACCAAGAGGGTTGTCGCCTACCTATTCCTCTTTGAGGTTGCTACTAAATTTTGTTATTCTTGTTGTTGTTGTTGTTATTGTTGTTTTGCAAGCTGATGCAGTGAAAAGAGCATGAACTTTGAAGTTAAATGATTCTGCACTTGAACAAACAATTCAGTCATTTTCTATTTGTGGCTAAGGTACTGCTCTTTGAGTATATGTTTTCTTATCTATAAAAAGAAATTAACAATGCCAACTTAGTTTGTATGTAGAGTCAAGGATACAATGCATTTAAGTGTCTAGAATAATACCTAGAATATAAGATGTTCTAATACATCATTACCTGTACTTCTTGGCTGAAGTCTGTATGACATTTGTTAGATAATTTAACTTTTCTATATTGCCTCATAGGAGCGCCAGTGGTTATGTGTGGTTAGATGGTAGGCTGCTAACAACAAGATTAGCAGTTCAAGCTCATCAGTCATTTGGGGGAAAATATATGACTTTATACTCCAGTAAGTGTTATAGTCTCAGAAACTCACAGGGACTGTTCTATTCTGTTTTATAAGATTGCTAAGGGCTCAAATCCACTTGATGGTAATACATTTTTGTGTGTGTGCGTCTCTACCCTCTGATGGGAATAGGAGGCCCAGTCTTGCTCCTGGAGAGCTGCTGTTGGATTTGAACTGCCAACCTAGTGAGCCACTGTCCTAAACATAACCACTAAGCCTCTGGGGCTCAGCTGATAATACACTTTTAAGTATGCTTTCTCATATACTAATGAGACTGATAATAGGTATTTTTATCATTGTTATCATGCTAAGTTAGATATATTTCATATGAAGTATTTAGACTGTATCAACAAATGTAAATGGATACCTCACTCCTAACAGTATTTATTTGTTCACCTCAGTTCCAAGGTACTTTGATATTTTGCTTGTATCTTAATTATTAAGTCAATGAGTCTCCAGTCAGCAATAGTTGCATAAGCTCCAAATATGCATTTTACTCCATGTTAGGCAAAATGAGCACATGAAATAAACATGCAGAACTGATCTTTTCATCCAAAATATGCTATTTAAATGGAACTTGTTCAATAGCAATACCAGTCAGTGAATGTGTGGAAAAACTTTGGTTCAAAAATAATAAGACCATGGTCTTGATTTTTTCCATCATTAAGTGTTTGATTTGTTTACAGATCACCTAGCCTCTCTACAGCACAGTCTCCTCATCTATAAATATGGGCAGAATATATTTTCCCTAACTGTTTTGTTATAAGCCTTGAAGGAAAAAATTATGAAAAGGGATAGATACATTATGAAGTCTACACAAATGTAAGTTAAGGATATTTTTGTTGTCACAATAGGCAACCAAATTAGAATTATGACCAATGTGTGCCACATATAACCATATTCATGCAATCAGGAAAACAGTTACATAAGTTCATTCATCTATTAGAAATATTTACTAAATATTGACTATGTATTCCCATGAGAAGGAAATCTGACTGCATTGTATGTTATTAAGGCACTACACCTATGCAGGTTTGTAAAAGTGAAGAGCACTCAGAAAAGGAAAGAAATTATGGAAGGGTAGGTAGAGGGAGTCACACTTGATCTCAACCTTCTTAAACAATCAGAGCTTACATTGCCAGAAAATCTTTACTTCTCTGTGAGTGGACCATGTGCTTGGCTTAAACTCTATCAACCCTCATTAAAACTTGGCAGGAAGATATTGTTACCTGTATACTGAGGCACCCCAGGTTCAGAGAAAGTGTGTAACATGACTTGGTTAATATCACAGAACAGGCAATGGGAGGAAAGAAATAAAAGAAACAGAACTATCATGTTGGGTAGTATTGGACTCCTGGAAAGAAGAGGCAAGAGTTACTGACACTATCATAATATGGTGGACATCATACTAAGCATATTTACATACCCCATCTCACATAATCTTTAGCATATCCCTATAAAAACTTGATGGTTATCTGTTTTACTAGTTCATGAAATTAAAGCGCAGAGAGCTTTAAGTAACTTGTCCAAAATATCACAGAAAGTAGCGCCAGGATGGGAAATTGGACCTGTTCTTCCAAACCCACACTTCTCTCACTACCTCCTCCTTCAGGTGGAGGCTATTGAGAGAAAGACAGGAATAAGATGTGCCTTCAGATTTTAATAGGTTAATAAAAAATATAAGGAGATCAACTAGACTGTCCCAAAGCAGTACACACTCCAACTATTGTTCCTGAACTTCTCTTTTCTCCCCCGAAATCTCCCACCCTTCCAGAAGTTTCTCTGCAGGAAAATGCCATTATGAATAGATTCAGGAAGGTAGGAACAGTTCCGCTGCCATGGTGCTTCATAGCTGACTTACTAATTGGAATGTGCACCAACAGAGTACTATTATTTAATGTCAATTTAATTATCTTGCACTCACAAACCAAATCAGGGACTCCCAGAGCCTGGATGGCTTGGATGGATACACACTCACTTGGGAAATGCTACCAGGCTTTCCCCATGGATGGGAAGCAAAGGAAAGTGACTGTGACCACAATATGTGGATTGCTTTTTTTCTTCGCATCACTGCCCTGGTGGGACAATATGTGGATCTGATATCATGCTCCTACCACTACAATAATGATAACTAGATGTGTGTGTGTATGTATGTGAAAATTGCAATGAGAAGAAAGGATAAAATATTGACTTTACTTGTGGAACAGCTAAAACTCAAACAGAGTACACTTCTTCAAGGCTAGACGGCTTATAATGCAGCTCTAGCGACCCAATGGCTACTTGCTCAGCCATAACTGAGAGTTCTTTGGTCTGCACTAACCAGCGATGGCACCGGAGAAAGCACCTGCTAGTCTGATCCAGGAAAGATGACAGTGACCCCAGGCAGCAGACCTTGGTTACGTGGAAGGGCACATAAAACAATCACATATCACCAGAAAATGAGAACAGTAGAGGTTCTACCCCCATCTGCCATACGCCTATGTTCTACAGTGAAAAGATCATTCTTTTTATTTTATTTCTCTTTCTATTTTTCTCTATTAACAAAACAATAGGGGGTCCCTCACAGAACCGATGCTCTCAGAGTCTCTTATTTGGGTACAATCATTTTTGTAAACCAGGAACCAAGAAAGCAACAAAAAAATCCTTAGAGTGATGCTTTTGCATATACATATGACTCACCCTGGTGTCTGGCTTAAATGCAGCCTCTGATTCAGTTGGTGTGAGCAGGAGAGCCCGAGACATTTTGGATCTTCTGCATTTAAAACAGGCTCCAGAGCCTGCTAGTCCTCAGAACAAACGGAGTAACAAGGTTTCAGTGAGCATTTAGTTTTCTGTTTCACAAACTTCATTATGCAAAGGACACTTACCCCATTTAAACACTATTTCCTTTAACTTGAATCTCATTTAGTTCAGTAAATATCTTATGACCACAATAAATGGAAAAGCAGCACTGCTAAAAATAAACAAACACAAAAACAACAGAATTATCTTAATAAACACATAATGTTGCCCAGAGCCTATTGCCATTGATTCTATTCTACTCATTTCAGTGTACTGCTTAGTCCTGTACTGCTTAGTCACTCCTTTTTCTGCTTTTCTATTTCCTGTTTTTGTATGGTTCCTATTTTTTTTTATATTTATTTTTTTTCAGTTTAGTGGATTTTGTATTGTCCACAGTTCACTGCTACTTTCTGGATTTTTCTCTCAATCTGACTCACTATCATTCTCTGGAATCTCTTGTCAGCTTGCTCTCCCGCCATGTGTGCCTCCGAAAGTCACCTCACATTCTAGTTTTGTATTTGTTCTATTCACTTTTCTGATCTGTCTGATTTTGTTTTTAGTGTTAACTGAACTTATCCCCGAGACACTGTGGTGGTGTTGAACTGATGTTGTCTGGCGTTTACCACTTGTCGCTTGGTAAGAGTGACAGAGAACGTGACAGTGTCCGTCTGTGCTCCATGTGGGGGGTGCAGTTGAGGGCAGGCTGCTCTGGTTCTGGTCACTGTTGCCAGGCTATCATGTGGTATGGAGTTCGTCTTGCCCCTTGCCCCATAGGTGAGTCTGCAGGAGGCACGGGCGTGGCATGGCCTGACTGTCTCTCACCAGGTAGAACAAGAAAAAAAGAGAGAAACCACGAAAAAATGAAGTAATAAAGAAAAAGTAAGTGTGAGAAATGGGCAATTCATGGCAAGAAAAAGTTATGTAATAATTTAAAATGAAAATAATAATAATGGAAGATAAAAAAGAAAGTTGGCAAAATGAGGGAGGAGGAGTGAAATACAGAGACAGCAGAAGAGTAAAGAATATGAAGAGAAAAGAATATAAAGTCAAAGGGAAAAAAGAAAGAGAAGAAATAGAAAGACAAATGGAAAACTGAGAAAGGAAAAAAAAAGTAAGAAAAAAAAAAAGAAAAGAAAACCATCACAAAACCCAAGAAAACAAAAGGTGCCTGGGCAAGAGCCCCAGGATGGTGCAGAGGGGATCGTAGGGGAGTTCCTGTGTGCTCTGTAGTGGTGCATAGGCACCACAAAGTTCTGGTCTTGAGGTAGAAGAGAACAGTATTCGTTTTGATCATTAATCCTGGGACTACTTTCTCCTGGGAAGTTTAGGTTTCTTTCGTTCTCTTTTTGTTGTTGTGGGTTACCCGTTGCAGACACTAACCACAGAGTCAGCTGTTCAGAACCACAGGGACAAAATGAGGCTTTCTAGGCTGTAAAAGTCCACAGCCTCCCAAACTCAGAAGGCAGTTCCTCCCTGTTTTATACAGTTTTATCAGTCAGAATAGTCTAGGAGGCACAGTGGGCTCATCTTTTGTTTGTGATTTAGTTCTAGACAAGCACAGACCAATAATTACATCACAAAACACCTTCTTCTGCAACGGTCATAGCAAGACCTATGACATTGGGAGCAACTGAGTGGAGTCCTGGCTCTGCCACGTTCTAGCTCTGGGGTATTGGGAAGTTACAGAACTTTCCCAAGTCTTAATTTCCATATGGCAATAAAACAATATTTACCTCATGGGATAGTTATGAAATAATGCACAAAAGGCCAGTGGCTCGGGACTTAATAAATGTCAGCTATTTTTATTTTTAATTAAGCAAATTGTTCATTTTGCCAGATCAAAGGGACTGGAAGGGTTTTTTTTCTTTTTCTCTCTGACTCCCACAGTGGCCAGGCAGGGACAAGGGTCCCAGTCTTCTTGAGCTCTGTCTGGGTGGATTCTTGGGTGGTCTCTTCCCAGCATTTTAGCTTCAAGAAAGTAAAGTCACTCTGAGATTCAATGCTGGCAGGGAATTCTAAATTTATGTCATCTAGTCCAGACCACTCATTACGCAGAACCAGAACATGGGTGGGGTGGGGTGGGGGAGGGCGGCGAGGCCCTCAGAGGGAAAATTCATAGGCTTTGCTGATTTACCCAGAAAGTTGGTTCCAGAATGCAGGTTTTCCAAAACTCAAACTTACACATTCATTATTATTGTAACTGGCTACATTGTTGGAAAGAGAATAGCAGGTGTTTCTTTATTTTCCCACAATTTTTGTGTGTGTGACTTATTATTTGGGGGGGGGCAATCTAAAAAAATAAAAATAAAAAAACAGTAGAGTACAAATGCCTATGTCTTGAAGTTTCATTGAATTCATTTACCATGGTGAATGGCTTAAATCAAGTGTTCAATATCTCGATCACAAGCTACATGTCGATGACAAATGTAGTGGAGGTAGCTAGATAATATGGCATTAAAAATAGATATAAGCCTATTATCAATCCTGTCACTTAACTGACACACAATGCAGCCAATCAGACATAATCTTAGATGTCAAATGCATGCACTAAGTGCAGCAAAACTGACAAGCTAAGTTTCACCAGTTTTAGACCTTTTTTTTCCCCCTTAAACGTAAGAAAGGATATTAAAATGAGTGGGGGACTTGGACTATGTAAGAAGACAAAAACTTATCACTTTAATACAGAATGGGAGATTTTGACACTACAAGCTGATATTCAGCTAAAGTCCAGAGCGCATGAACAGTTCTGGAATTTACTCACAGAGGGAAAGTTCCCAAACATGAAAAAACGTGCTACCTCCCTGACTGCCTTATTCAGCTCTACTTATTTCTGTAAGTCAGCCTTTTCCCACAGGAAGATCATTAAATCCAAGTACCGTTCCACCATGACTGATGATCATTTGGAAGTGTGCTTGAGGCTGTCTGTCAGCAGTTACTGTCTGGACTATGCATGCCTGGCTCATTCCATTCAGTGCAAGTCATTAGAGTAAACTCAATGACAAAAAATGTACATAGTTAATTGGGTCGTGTTGTACAATATGGACTCATGCAGTTATGCAAGGTACAAAAACAATATACTATGCATATAAAGAATTCTGAATGCATTTATGAATAAGTATAATAAATAAATATATGTTTTGCCTTCTTATAGTTAGTAGATCATTTTGACCTTATTATTCTATAAATATCTCACATGCTGAAAAAGTGTGAGAACCCCTGGCTTAAATAAGATTAGAAATAAATCTCCCGTATGGTTTATTTAGTGTGGTTTTGATTTTCTTTTAACTCGGTTTTCTTTCTTTTCCATCTTATCCCATGGATAAACTATTGCTGGCTTGGATTTTATTACAGTTAAAGATATTCTATGTGATATAGTTTCCTCTCTGGACTTTCTGACATCACATCAAATAAAGTAATTACTAGGATTCTAAATCTCAAAAACTTTCAAGGGGGGAAGCAAATGATTTATGTATCCAGACTTGTATCCCCAAAGTTGACCATTCAAGTCTACCATGAAAGAGAGGCCTGTGGTCTACGGCAAACTCAGCTACCAATGAACCTGTGGAACCCAGCTCTGCTCTGGACATGCGGGGGATGCCAGGGCAGAACTCAACTTGATGGAAAAGAGGAATGGCATTTTCACATGTAACAAATAATAGTAACAGCATGAACCAGACTTTCTGTGTAGGTGCTCTTTTATCTATTCAGGAAAAAAAAGAAACAATAAAAAAGCCACCTATTTTGCAGCACCTAAATGCTGAGTGTGGAGTAGGGGATTGCAGGGAAAATGGATATGACTTGGCCTCTGACTTTAGGAACCTCACAGTTGACAGGGATGGCCAACAGTTCACAAACTCTTTGCTGATGTGGGAATCTGATGGAACGGATGAGATTATGAGTGGCCACATTCACCATGCACGGAATCCCAGAGTCGAGGAGGCTGACTCTAGCGGGAGAAGACTTTCAAGGTTTTAAGGTGAAATCAATCTTTTTTAAAAAAATAATTTTTAATTTTTTGTTGAATCATGTTACTGGGGGCTCATACAACTCTGATCATAATCCATACATCTCTCCATTGTGTCAAGGACATTTATACATTTCTTGTCATCATCATTTTCAAAACATTTCTTTTCTACTTGAACCCTTGGTATTATCTTCTCATTTTCCCCTTCCCTCTCCTCCCTTCCCTCTCATAAACCCTTGATAATTTATACATTACTTTTTCATGTTTTACACTGACCAATATCTCTCTTCACCCATGTATTTATTGTCCATCTCCCTGGGAGGGGATTATAGTTGGATCATTGTGATTGGCTCCCCCATATATCCCCACCTTCCCTTTCCCAAATGGAACGATTATTCTCAATATTGGTCCTGAAGGGTTTATTTGTCCTGGATTCCCTGTGTTTCAAGTTCTTATCTAGCCCAATTTGAATGGGAAAATTGGGGTCATGAGAGTTGGAGGGGGGGAGCATTAAGGAACCAGAGGTAAGTATATGTTTCATCCATGCTATACTGCACGCTGTCTGACTCTTCTCCTTCCTGTGATCCTTCTGTAAGGAGATGTTCAGTGGCCTATAGATGGGCTTAGGGTCTCCACTCGGCAAGCCCCCTCATTCATAATGATAAGATTTTTTGTTCTGGGTCCTTAGTGCCTGATATCTGATCCAATTGACACCTCATGATTATACACACTGGTGTGCTTCTACCATGTGGATTTTGTTGTTTCAGAGCTGGATGGCTGCTTGTTTATCTTCAAGTCTTTAACACTCCAGATGCTATATCTTTTGATAGCCAGGCATCCATCATAAGCTTTCTTCAACACATTAGCTTATGCATCAATTTTGTCTTCAGCAATCATATGGGGAAGATGAGCTCGTGAATTTCCAGGTTAATAGAGCAGAATGTTTTTGCATTGAGGGAGTACTTGAGTAGAGGTCCAATAGCCATCTGCTACCTTAACTTTAAACCTATAAATATATGTACATAGATCTGTTTCCCCATCACCATATAAAATATATTTACATATGTACATGCCTGTATAAATGTACATGCCTCTATAAATGCCCTTTGCCTTCTAGTCCTTTCCTCTCTATCTTTTATTTTCCTCTTGTCCCACTATCATATCTAGCCTTCAACTGTGTTTCAGTAGTTCCTCTCAGTTACACTGCCCTTGATCAAGGTTTACACCCTCCTGGTCATCAGACAACAACTTTTTTTGGGGGGGGGGGGACATCACTTCCCTCTGATGGCAGTGGGAGGTAGATGCTGCTGGATTTGAACTGCCAGCCCTGTGGTCTGCAGTCCCACACTCAACCACTATGCCACTGGGGCTAAGGCCTTCAGAAAACAACTGTTAATACACATTCTCATGACTGAAAATAGTCCCTCCTATAGTCCTCCCTAGGGAAGGTGCCGTAAAAGATGCACCTAACTGTTCACTATGTACCTGGGAGTATCTGTAGTTAAGAGTAATCAGATGTTATTGCCTGTCCCATCCTAAATAGTAGTTGACTCCTTTCTGATATCTTCTTCTGATACTGCTTGCTCTCCTGGGAGGGCTCAGGCACACAGAAGGTTAAGCATTTGACTCATTCTAGTACCTGTTTATTCTATTACCCCTTCACTCTATTATGTGCAAGCCGATTGAAATATTGGTAAGCCCCATGGTTATATACACCCATTGACAAATGCATTCTCTTTTGATCCAGCAACAAAGAACCCGTGTGCCCCACTGTCTGTCTTATTTTCCATAATCTCAAAGTCACTCCCAAGGACCCATATAGTTTATGAGTTCAGACCCCACAGGTGACAGTAGGACAGGAAGAAGAACAGAGGCTGTGGAGAAACTATGAAGAATTCACACCTTGCAAGAGGGAGAGAGAGGGAGTGATACTACTGGAGGAGGTAGCTTTGAAAAGCCATGCTATCTTTTCACACATTGACAGGATGTACACTAAAACTGAAATTACATGGAGTTGAGGTGATTACATTACTGAAAAAGTCTGGAGAGTGACCATGAAAAATAATTTAAAAAAATATTAGCTAGAACTGTAGTCATAGCTCTACCATGCTTTATATATGCAGTCTGAGACAAGTCGATTCCTTGCTTGGCAATTTAACTTTCTAAATTTGAAAACAAAAGGGCTTTAGTAGATTGGTTTGGGGCTTTAAAATTTTAACCTTTTAGGGCCTATTAGAAAGTACTCAGCTGAAAGTCTGGGTCACGTCTTATTGTGACAAAACCAAAAGATCGCTACACAGAAAGGAGAGAAAAGATCAAAGTGGGGGTCAGAAAAGACTTTGAAACTTGCTCTACAACGTAGAGATGCTAAAGCAACAGGAAAAAGAAAAGGAGGAGCTGAACAGAAAAGTTCAAAGGCAGCTCAAAAAGACAAAGTCAATAGTAAAATGAAATGTGCAAAGACCCAGAGTTAGAAAATCAAAAACATTCCAGCCTCTAGCTATAATATTGAAGGTTTCTGTGGAAAAATATTGAAAAATTTAGGAAATACCAAATGAAAATGGAAGGAATACAAAGTCACTGTAACAAAAACAATTTGTCAAAGTTCAACTCTTTCAAGAGGTAGCCTATAATCAACAAGCGATAATATTGAAGGAAGAAATTCATGTTGCTTTAAAGGCATAGGCAAAAACCAAGGACCCAGTAATGATGGAAAACCAATCGAAATATTTTGATAAACTGGTGCAATTAAAGAGATGTTCATTTGTCTGTCTCAAGAAATTTGGAAAACAGCATTCTGAACAACTGAGTGGAGGAAATAGATAGTTGTGCCCATTACCGAGGAATGTAGCCCAAAAGAATGTGCACACTATCAAACATAATTAATATCAAGTTCTAGAAAAATAATGGCTAAAGATAATTTAACAACTGTTGCAGCAGTATCTCATTAGAGAACAGCCAGAAATGGAAGCTGAATTCAGGAGAGAACATGACAAAAGTAATGCGAGTATATGTGGAGGTCCAATACAAGTTGTGCAGAAACAGAGAAAACCAGAAAGATGTTTACTTAGATTAAATGACTATATAAATGCTTCTGACTGTATGGATCCCAAGAAGCTATGGATAACATTGCGAAGCATGGGGATTCCAGAATACTTCATTTTGTTTGGGCATACAAAAAAGGAGACAATTATTTGAACAAATAAAGGGCTACTGGGTGGATTAAAATTGAGGAAGGCTTGCCCCACACTTATTTATTTGCTGAGAAAATAATTAGAGAAAGCAGACTTTATGAAGAAGGATGTGACATAAGGGTTGAAGGATTGTTGAAGGTTGTTACCCTCGTAACAACCCAGAGTGTGCATATGACGCAACCTTGCTTGAAAGAGAATTTGAAGCACTGTGGATCACAAAGATCAAGTGGATACAGAGCGGTAGTTAGAAAACTGAAAGTGAAGAATTAATGCAGCATTTCTCAAGCTGAAAGAAAAAAGTTAAAATTCAATAATGAAGAATTTTATGGTCTTCAGTATGGATTATATCTCAATATAAAGAAAACAAACATCTCACAATTGAAATAACCAGCAGTATCATGAAAAGGAGGGGAAATATTGAAGCTTTCAGGGACCTCACTTTATTTGGATTCATAATCAATCATCGGGGAAGAAATAAAACAATGCATTGTACAAATTTTCTGCAAAATATTTCTTCTTAGTTGTAAAAAGTAAAGACAACCGTTTGAGAACTGTGGTGCTCTGACCCATGCCATGAAATTTTACGTCATCTCATATGCATGCAAAATCTGGACTATGTATAAAGATGGCCAAAGAAAAAGTGATGTGGCTGAGTCCCGGTGGCATAGTGGTTGAGTGCGGGGTTGTAGCCCACTGGCTTGGCAGTTCAAATCCAGCAGCAACAAGGCTGGGTAGCTCCCTCTGGTAGACCACCAGAGGGCATTGATGCCTCCCCCAAAAAAATAAAGAAAAAAAAGCGATGTATCTGAATTGTGGTGATGACCAAGAATATTGATTTTATCATGGGTTACCAGAACAAGCAAATTTCTTGGCAGAAAAACATCTGAATGGGCCTGAGCCCTTGTGGCCTAGTGGTTGAGTACAGGACTGCGGCACATGGGCTTGGTGGTTCAAAGGCAGCAGCAGCCCTCCAGGAGAAAGGCTGAGTAGCTCCCATGACCACCAGAGGGCAGTGATGCCTCCCCTCAAAAACAAAAACAAACAACCCTCCCCCCCAAAAAATCTGAATGTTCCTCAGAGGCGATCATGGCGAGACTTTGCCTCGTGTACTTTGGGCATTTTATCAGTAGGAGCTAGTTCCTAGAGAAGAAGAACTTATGTGGTAGAAAAAAAAGGTCAACGATCATGATGGAGAATCTCAACCAGATGGACTGCCATAGCAATGGTCACACCAGGCTCAAGCGGATGGCTAAACACTGGGCGGTCTTTCATTCTGACGAACACAAGGTCAATAGGATTTGCCACCAACTTGAGAGCACCTGGCAATGACAAGCATTGTTTTGGGTGCTATTGTCATCAGTGGCCATTGATGATGTGTCATGACATTTAAAATCGCTCACAGTGATTGAGGAGAGAAATGAAACTTACTTAGACAATTTAAAAACCTATCTTCAGTGGTAGACTAAGGGAATTCTATACCTCTATGTGCATTTTGCCATAAATCAAGAAGGGAACCATACCAAGGACATAATCTACGGTTTTGCTTATAGTAGTGGTGGTTCCATTAGCAACAGCTTTCTAAACCACTCACTGTCACTGAGGTAATTCTGACTCATATACCCGAGAAAACAGAGGAGCAGTGTCCACACAGCCCTGTGGTCTTCTGAGCCTTGATAACTGTAGAAAACTTCTTTCTCTTGCAGGATGTCTGATAGTATTGAACTTCTGATTCTATGGCTAACAGCCCAACCTGTACTCTGATCATGCAGCATCTTTAGAAAGAGCCAAACCTGTGCCATGAAAGAATTAGTCATTTAACAATGAGAATGTTTCTGTGCACATATGCATTGGAATAAATAATGTAGTATGCCTGATACACTTTTGTGGCAGTCACATACTCTCCTGTCAACTTGCAAAGGAGTGGAGTCTAGCCTGTCAATCAGGTGGCAGCTTTATGATAGCAATTCGAGGCACAAAGGAAATGAATAGCTCACTAGAGGCTAGATACACTTCTTCCCTGCAAAACAGTGCCATTGACAAACCACATGCAGCTATGCTGAGGGCAGCCAGAACCTTTAGAACTGGAGAAGCCACATGAAGACCCAAGCCAATGCTGAGATGCTTCTACCAGGATCCTCGAGACTTTTCACCCCTTGACCTGTGATCTTCCTGCACCCATCACCGGTGCATGTGTTGCATGACTTTGAAGAGGAATTTACAGATGGGTATCACACATATGAGTGAATATTGAACTTACAGACTTGATCTGGACAGGTCTGAGATGTTTTCTGAATATAAAATTATTATTTTCTATAAAGTTGTTTCTTATACACAGATGAGTTTCTATGAATCTGTTTCTCTAATCCCTCCTAACTAACACATTATGGTACATTAGGAGTGGCGTACTAGCGAAACACATTGTGAACATGGAGAGTGGATGCCTGTGTGACCTCTGCCTCATGGTAGGTTTTTATCTTCTCTGGTTACCAGAGGTTGAATATGGCCAGGCAATTTACTGGGTTTTTTTCTGGAAAGAGTATGAGAAATTAAACTTTTGATCATTTGATTTGGTTGTTGTCTTTGGTCATGCGTGCTTGAAATGAAAATGAAGGTTGTTAATGTGTATTTTGAGCTTGGGGGTAGAAATTGACCCTTGAATTTCTTGGAGACCATGCTACTCAGTGAAAATGGCTGATGGAAGGTCAAAATGGTTGACAGAAAGCTTGGCTCTGCCTTTATTCAGTCTATTTTATATCAATGTAAAAATTTAGTTGAGGATTAAGATAAGACAGATAAGGATAAAATTTGCCTGTTTTTAAGATTAAATTTAGGATCTGACTGCACCAGGTATATAAGAGGTTGCTTTTCTCTGCTGTTTGCTTTTGACATAGTGATTTCTAGAAATGATTATGGGGAAGTGAAAATTGGGGGTTTGTGAGACTATTTGCTGCCAGTCATTAAAATTGTATCTTTAAACAAGTTTAGAACATGCCTGTAAAGAAGGCTCTGAAATGATAAGCCCCACCCAGCATGGTGAGTGCTCAGAACTTTCTAAGGTGAATCAGATGAAGAGACTTGCCTAGGTGGCTGTCGACAGATTGAAAAAAATTTTTTGAATTCTTTGGATTTTTGAATTTTGAACTAGTGGCTTGTTCCAGAAACTGGAAAAAAAATTGAAGCCATAAAGAAACTCTCTTCTCTAGGAATGAAAATTAAAGGGTACCTGTGGGGAGTGTGAAATGCTTGCTTGGTGGCCACCTAGACCCTCTTGTTACGTGAAAGTGAGAGAAATGTAGCCAAAAAGAAAAGGGTTAGGTCTGGCCACTGACATCCATGGTTCACAGGGACTAGAGAAAAAAACAAGAGTAGGTTGACTTGTCTGAAGTCCATGACCTAGAACAAGGGAACTAGGGTTGTTGAGAATTTGTGATGGGGTCCATGGTCTAAAGGTGAGGAGACCAATTGTCACCCAGGTGAGGCTCAATGGGGAGGCCCACATTGAATTGACCAGAAACTGACCAGATGAAGAGATTTTTGAGCAATGAACTGATGCTTATTGCTGTTTGTGTCAGTCTAGGCAGACTAGAGGAACAAATTTCATAGACATGCATATCAATATAAGGAAAAGGTTTATATATAAAAGGAATGTGACACTAAGGAGGCATCCCAATCCAGTCCAGTACAAAGTCATAAGTCTGATATTAATCCATATGCCCAAAATCAGTCTACAAAGTCTCCTGACTCATGAAGTCACAGGTCAGTGGGTGCAGAATCCCGGCGCTGGCAGGGATCTCCCCATGGCTCTTCGCTTCCAAGGCTCAAGGTCCATCAACAGCATGCCACTCCAGCTTCAGAGGTTTGGCTACATCAGGGCAAAGCCATGTGGTCTCTCCGCCGGCTCCTCCAGCTTCTCGGATGCTGCTATCTTGTCTTTGCCGTGACTCATTGCCTTTGAGACTAATTCACAACAACTGGAGAAGATAGCTTCTCATTTTCATGAGGGAAATATCGGGAGATTTCCCAGAAGTTTCAAGAGAAAACCATGCCCACATAGAGGCCTCATTGGCTATTCAATGGCTATCTCTAGATTAACAGGCTAGACTCCACCCCTACATTTCTATCATAAAATTAACATAAGCACATGACTGCCACACTGCTTATTTTAGGAATTGCCTGTCCTGATTTGACTTTGCCTGTAGATGCAGACTGATAAGGTTCCAACTGGAATGAAAATTCTTCGCATCAAAGAACATGCTGTCTCCTCAGAGCACTGGGTTGATGCTAGTGGGCACGATAGAAATTAGGCATCCAAAACTGAGAGGAAAAATACATGGAGTGGTTGGCTTAAAATTTTCATAGGTGGGGGAATATATTTATTGTATTACAGGATTAAAGTACAGCTGTTACTTAACTGCACTCCTTAGGCAGAGAATATTGTGCTGTTCTTTTATAGAATATCATGTTTATATGAGGCTCTGGCAAATTTTGAATTGTATGCATTTTAGTTCTATCCTGTTAGGTACAGATATGATTTTATTATTATTTCTTTAAAAGTTACATATATGGCTAAAGAAATGTGTGAAAGTGTCAGGCTGACTAGGGATGGTCTATGGCAGTTACATAATCTCCTGTCAGCTTGTGAAAGGGTACAGTCTAGCCTGACACTCAGGTCACAGTTTGATGACTTCATTTGGAGGCGTAAATGAAATAAAGTGGTCACTGGAGGCCAGATATACCCTCTCCCTGTGAGACAATACTGCTGATAGGCCACATGGAGCAATTCTGATGGTATGAGCCTTGGAGCTGGAGGGGTCATGTGGACACCTACACCCTCCCTAAGATGATTCTACTGCCATTAGAGCTACAAGATTTTCCACCTACTGGCCTGTGATCTTCCTGCACTCAGCATTATTTGCATGTGTTTCCTGCGTCTGAAGAGGGTTTTATAAATTGATTTTGGACACCTGGGTTAATATTGGATTTACAGCCTTGGTCTGAACTGGACTGGGATGTTTTTTCAATTTTCCATTGCTCTTGTATATAAAGTTTTCTCCCATATACATGTGAGTCTCCCTGGATTTGTTTCTCTAGTCTACCCAGACTAAAAGAGAAGCAAACCTAAGTTGATAATATGGAAGTTATGGATTAACAGAGAGACCAGACACAGTTGGGGATTGGTTGGAGAATCTGAATTCTCACTGCACTAAGCAGTGAGGGTCGCCAGTTTTTATTGTCCTGAAAGAATTTATGGCTCAGTCTTCAAGGGGAGATAAACAGTTACTATTTCAGAATCCCCATCATAGGTGTAATGGTAGAGAACTCTCAGTGTATGTTGCTGCAAATCCCACCAGCAACACAGCTACTGCATATAGTACCATTCATGGAGCACTTGCTGTGTGCAAGTCATTGTGATCAGTCATTTGCAAGCACCCTCTCATTCCCTCCTTACAATAACCCCTGTGAGGTAGGTAGGGAGTGTTGGTATTGTTATTTTATAGATGAAAAATTTAAATTTAGGACATTTAGGCAATTTACTCAGCTAGCAATTGGCAGAGCTAAACGTAAGACCAGGTCTGCCTGGTTTTCACTATGTGCCTTACCAATCTGCTAGCCTTCTTAGGATTCTCCTTTGAATTCATCCATGTGGCAAGTTCTTCCCATTTGAAGCCACTGCCTAGATGGCCAGAGCTCAGAATCAGCCTATTTTCATGCCCATTCCAATTCACTCTCCAGAAGTAGGGTAGGTCATGCAGGATGGAAATACATGTCTCAACTGATCATTTCTTTTTATTTTCTGCCTGGCTTTAGCCTTTCCATTTAATTTGTCACTAACTTTCTGCACCACCAGCAGTGATCACAGTGACCCAAAGGAGTAATTTTATCCTCTACCATAGACCACCAAGTCAGAGTGTGAACAACCGCCAATTTCATCAGGGCAGGGAACCACAATGAGATATTCTAACTGAAATATTAATGGAAGTTGATTGTTAGGCCTGCATGGATCCAACCAGGTATTAACATCTGTCATAAAAATAATAGACTTGATAATGATAACTAAGGATGCATAACTGATGATAACAGATACTTTACAGTTCATAATCACTTTCACAGATATTTTGTCGATCAAATGCATCAGGCATTCAATAAACAGCCAGGTCCTGTATTAGGTGCTGAGAAAAGAGCTAAAAGGAGGCAAAAAATATGTTCTCTTAGCAGCAGGCACAATGATTTTCCTAGAGAGAGAGGCTACTATGTTGTTCTATCTTTTAATTAGTTTGTTTATGGTAAGAGGGTCTGGAGAGAAAGGGAATCTCCGTGATAGTTGGAGAAGTTGATGAAGCTATTCTGCATGCAACAAGGACAGCATTTTTCTGTTTCTGAAGAAGGCGGGGAGGTGAAGAGTAGGAGGATGGGAAGTTAGGGATAATGTGATTACCATGGTGTATGGGCAGGGATGAGGCCTAAAGACCTCTTTATGGGCCTCCCAAACTTGAAAGCATATTGCTACCTTCATATGCCACCTGATGCTGATACACTGATTTTTGGAAACTGCTCTAGTGTTCTTAGCAGCAAAGCAAGAACAGGCATCACTGCTAGCAGTGGTGAGCAGGGAGGACTTTCCCAGGCTGAGCTTTCAAACAGAAATGAAAACCTAGACCAGGGCCCCAAGCAGCTCATGGTTCCCAAGATCCAAGAGGCATCTACCCAGAGACAACAAGGTACAGTATACAGAGAGGGCCTCTAGGGCAGTGAGATGCATGCAAGGAAGTGACAACTGAGCTGCTCTAAGGATAACTAGAAAACCTGTGGGTGGATGAAGAGGGAGTTGTGTTAGGGAGAAGAGATAACTAGTGTGACTACTGAGCCACAAAAGAGTGAACACACTGCAACCATCCCTTGTACTAGGAGAAAGCAAGAAAGGGAAGACATCAAGTCACTAGGAGGCTGAATAGGGACCTGATCTCAGAGGGCCTTAAGGCTAGATGAAACTGCCTTTTCTTCTCATCTAGGTGGACTTCCACTAGTAGCTCTAAGGATGGTGTTTTTGAACCTTTTGGGAGAAAACTCTTTCTCTGTGAATAGGAACAAGATGATGCAAGAGGAAAGAATCAAAAATTAAGGCAAACCATGGATTCATTGTGTGAGCCGAGAGTATAAGTTGTAGTACCTGAAGGAAATACTCAGAAAGTCCCACCTCCTTGTCCACCTCTGGAACTAGACTTCCTAAGGAGTCTCACAGCTATAGTAGGTGGCCTGATGACCAATGGTAGACAGTGTAGATTGCTATCAAAACCTGCTCCTTGGCCTAGTGGGTTTGTGTTACTTGATACAGAACTGATGGTGTTGTCAATATCCTATTTAACAAAAGAGCAGATATGAAACAGCTCATGTCTCTCAGCAGGGGCACTCTCACAGGGCTAGGGAGAAAACAAAGCATGTTCTCCATCCTCCTTGGAAAAAATGGAACATGGACATCTATCCTAGCCTTCAACATGCGTTGTCAGATGGAAACACTTCCTTGGGAATGCAAGCCATACTTAGTGGCAAAGGCATTCATATTGATTAATACACTGGTTTTCCTTGAAAATCCTGAGAGATTATTGGTAATGCCCTATAATCATTATCTATATAATGGTAAATGTAGAATCTGAGATACGAAGAAATTATGTGACTTGATTCAGTACCTGAGGGAGAGGATCAAAATTTGAACTCAGAAAAAATGACTACTTCCTACATATTCCTTTACTAACACTGAAGTTTACTTGGAGGCAAAGCAGTTCTGTGTGTAGGGGGCAAAATAGGAAACAGAGGCTCAACTTGTATGCTCAAGAAGGTTGCTGACCTTCTTGATAGAGAGGATGGATAGAGAGAAGAGACTGGCCTGCAAACAAACAAGCCAATGAACCACCCTGATCATCTTGGGAGACTGAAACTATAATTTTCCCATTCTTTCTGTAATGAAACTGAAGCTCAGAGGGGTGAAGTCACTGGTCTCAAATCCCAGATAAAGCAGTGATCCTGATGCCAGGAGTCTGGCTCTCTGCCTGTGCTCTTCACTCTAGCGTTTTGCTGTGTCATGTTACCCCCACTTCCATGAGCCTGCAGTCTCTCTGCATTTCTCTGTTGCAGAGGTTCTCAATCTGGGGACATTTTGCTCCCCAGTGGATACCTAGAAATACTGGGAAACGTGTTGTATGCTTGTGATTAGGAATGGGATGCTACTGGTCTTTTGTAATGTTGGTACTGGACATTTGTAATGTTGCCAAATAGACAACAATGAACAAGACTGAGCTATACCATGAGCAATTCTTGGTTTTAACCTCATGAGAGTCAGAGTACACCTGTGATCCAGAAGGTTTTCTATGACTCTGACCTTTTGGACTATGTAACCAGATCTTTCTTACAAGTTTTCTGTGCTCAGACTTGAACCTTCAACATTTTAGTTAGCCAGTGTGCACATGAACAGCCTCAACTACCCAGGGGCTCTAAGGCATAAGACAATCCTTCAAACAAACAAAACTCCTACCCCCAAATAGCAATAGTTTGAATGTTGAGAAAGCAGGCTTCATCAAAGGGCCTATCATGTTAATCGAAGTATATGCCTCTATGTGGGCAATGCTACCTCCAGAGAGGAAAACAAATAGTTAAACATTATCTTGGATTGTGGTCTAGAGCACGAAAGTTGTTCATTGAAAGAGGCATGTTGGTCTTCATTATTATTTCTGAAATGGGGATTGTAGGTCAAATAAGGTTGGGAACTGTGTTAGTCTGGGCAGCCTAGAGAAACAAATCCATAGAGACTCATAGGTGTGTAAGAAAGAACTTTATATAAAGGGTAATTGTAAATTAAGAAAACATCCCAGACTAGTCCAGATCAAGTTCATAGCATACAATATTAGCCCATATGTCTGATACCAATCTATAAAGTCATCTTCAGGTTGGTGAGACACATGCAATGATGCCAAATGCTGGAAGATCATAAGCCACAGGGTGGGAAGTCTTGTGCATCCAGTGATGATGTAAGCATCTTTATGCTAGCAGGAGTCTCCTCCTGGATCCTCCAGCTCAGGACTCTAGTGTAGCTCCCTGCGTCTTGTCAACTGCATTGTCTCCCAGGGAGTGAGCCTGCATCCTGCCTCCTTAGCACCTCCAAGTGAGGTCATCAACTGTGACTTGACTGACAGGCTAAACTCCACCTCTTCACTCTTAATCATCTCAAATTGACAACAGATTACATAACTACCACAGGAACCTGAGCTATGCACTCAGGGATGGCTCGTTATCACTCGGTGGAGGTGAACTTCCCTGTATCTTGTGGATGAATAAAACATGCCCATAAGTTGATTGTATTATATAATGTTAGTTTTCATCCAGTATGTCATACAGGAAGGAATTAAAAAATGTATATGTGCAAAATGGAACCAGGCATCACTATCATTGTCCAAAGAGGAGGAGGCGGAAAAACCCATGCAAGAAGGAGAGTGAGCCAAGGTAGACAGGAGAGGTGCTGCAGACATACATGATGGGCAAAGGGAAGCCAGCTCAGGCGCCTGTGGAAAAAGCTGTAGGGCACATTTATATTTTCACTTTGAATTTTTCAAACGTGTGAACTCAATTAACATTTGGAATGGGAGTACAGATTTAGTGATAATAAGAAGTATCTCCAACCCAACTTCCCTGCTGCTCGAGTCCAAGCCTCATTCCCCTAGGTCCTCCTCATCATGGATAGTGAAGATTAGAACTGTAGTAAACAGACAAAAAATGTACCAACTTGCAGATGAATTAATTAAGGGCCTTGATAAATTACAATGTTATTTATTGCTCAATTACAGTAATTATTTCATCCATGGTTTTAGTACAATTATGCCCCCTTTCTCTACTTGGATTCTGATGTTTCCTTAAGTACCCTCTCTGCGTGTGTGTTTGTGTTTTTCTCTGTCACTGCAGATGCACAAGGGGGAAGAGACAAGATGTTAATTTGCAAGGAAACCAATGCTGACCCACACCCCATGCAGGCTGACAGGGTTGCAGTGCCTCCTTCTCATCTGACACATGAGTAAACTGAGTTCTGAGGGGCTGAGTTTGAGGACAAGAAGTCTTTAAGAGACCAGGGTGCTCAGGATGCAGCATAGATAGAAATTCCATAACAACTAATATTGAACAAGTATGTAATCATTGCATTCACAATACATGTCTTATTAAAGAAAAGTATGAAAGAAAAGTATGAAAGACTAAGAAATGTATCGCTTCCTTCAAAATAAAAGGACTTATCTTTAATCTCAGAGTCTCTGATGTTTGTACATGTGTTTGCTGTATGTATTTATATACACACACCTAGACATACACAGATATTCACATAACAGAGGGCTTCAGAAAGTTTATGGGAAAATTTCATTGGCTTTTATTTCCATTTTGCCATGAAGTTATTGACGCCCCATGGAATTCCAGATAGTCCCTGATTTATAATGTATTGGAGTTACAATAAATCACACGTAAGATGCTTTTTGCTTTTGTTTTGTACATCTCATTGTTTGTAATATATACCGCCTTTGATGTTGCCTTATATAATAACATGATGTCATAATGCTGGAGACTTTCACTCACGAATGCCCAAAGATTGGATTTCAAAAACTATCGCTAATAAAAGCCACCATACCGAACACTAAAAAACCTGTTGTGAGTCAGGATCTGACATCTCAAGACTTTTGCCATCGAATAGCTTCTTACTCCTAATTATCCGGTATAGGACTCGCAAGTCTGCAGGTCTGTACTGGAGCAGGTGACATCAGCTTCCTCCTGATGAGTTTGAACGACTGACTTTGTGGTCAGGAACCCATCACCCATCTGAAGATTCACAGTCTGACGCTTACCCAACAGCAGGGCTCACCTCTAAGATGACCTGTGTGTATGTAGATCTAGAAAAATTCCTGAGTGTGAAGCATTTCATTGCACACCAGCATGTGTGATCAAGTGGGACTGAAGGGAGCAGGCATGGAGCATCAAAGAATCACATCATTACGAATGAGGGGGAGAGCAGGTTGGGGACCTAAGGTCCACTGGTGGGTAATTGGTCACCTCCTTACAGGGGAGTCCGTCAAGGGGCAGCTGGGCAGTGATGATGCATACAAGTTTCCTCTAGTTCCTGAAGCCTTCCTCCCCCCAACCATCATGGCCCCAACTCTACCTTACAAATCCAGATGGACTGGAGAAGGTACACTGGCATAGAGGGGAGCTGGAGATATGGGGAAACTAGGATGGTTGAGCCCCTTTGGGCCAGTGGTTAGATTGGAGCTGCTGGAAGGGTAGAGAGAAGGTGGGGCAGAGAGATGGAACTGCAAGGATATACACATAAGCTCCTATTTGAAGGATGGGCCTCAGGAGAGTGGGTTGGGGGAGAAGTCGGGCAGTGTAAGATATGACAGAACAATAATAATTTATAAAGTATTGAGGGTTGGTGAGAAGGAGAGAACAGGGGAAGAGGGGAAGGTTTGGAAAAGCCGATACTCGGGGCTCAAGGGAAAAGGCAGATGATTGGAGAACGATAATAGCAGCAGACATGTGAAGGTGCTTGGCACAGTATGTTTATTTATGCATTGTGAAAAACAATGTACGAGCCCCCAATAGAATGAGTTAATAAAAAAAAATTCAAACTTTAAAAAAAAGTTTCAACAAGCTGAAAAAAAATTACAAAATATATAGTGTGAAAAATAGGATGGGAACTCATTTTCCTTGTCTTTAAGTGCTCTGTGGCGGTTGAGGACCGTGAAGTCAATGCCAACTGATAGAGACTCCCTGTGACAGACCACAGGTAGCCCGCAGTGTGTCCTTGGCTGTAATCATGATAGAAGTAGACCTTTGTCCCACATGGCTGCTGGGTTGGTTTGAGCTGTCAATTTTGGGGTTAGCACCTGAGAGCTGAATCACTAGGCAAATTCTTTTGAGAGTTTAATAGCTGCTATATTGCAATGGGAAGGCAGATGATAGTGCCACTTTGTAAAGTTGCAGACATTGAATGTACAGAGGTTTGATGACTTTCTGAAAGAGACGTGATAGATAGCATGGGGGGTACCTGCCTGGCTGCTAACTGCCAGGTCAGCAGTTTGAAACCACTAGCCAGCTCCATGGGAGAAAGTCAGGATTTTCTACTCTTAGAAAGAATTACAGTCTCTGACATGTTCAGGGGCAGTTAGAGGGTGACTATGAGGAAGTACTGACTCAATAAATGACAGGAAGTTTCATTTGGAAAGTTCAAGGTGACATTATTAAAACATTCATGCCGGCACTTGAAACCTCGATTGGGTAATGCAGCCTACATCACAAAATTGGAATGTTCATCCTGCATGAGACAAATGCAGCTGGCTTTAAATCCAGAGGAAATTGGGTTCAGTAGCTCACCCCCTACTACCAGGTGTGAAAACTTGGGCACATTATTTAAATTAATTTCTCTTTGCCTCAGCTATTCCACAAGACATTTAAGGATAACATCTATTGTCTTAATTCCATAACAGATAAAGAAAAATATCCGGCTAATATTAAGCAAGAATATAAAATATATGAGTAGTATAAGGTGTCGGTGAATATCATTTTGTGGTTATTCATGCTCTTGTTGTCTTTTGGGAGAACATGTGTGTGCCAGTGAGTGAGCTGGCTGGGCAGAAGACATGGCCCAGTAGCCATATTCCTACTGAATCAGACCTCTTTGGGACTAACCCAAAGGAAGGAGGTCCTTGGAAATGCTAAGCATGCAGCAAGAAATTATGACATCATCAAAGACACCTCTGCAGTAAGGCATGGGGATCAAAGGGAATGCAGGCACAAATGAGCGTGGGGGATCAGAACTGGGCCCACAACCCTGCCCATTAGGATTATAGTGCTGCCTATGCGGTGACTGTTCTAATTACAGTGTGCTGCTCTTCTTATGCTCTGGAAATGGACTGAGGGGACCACAAACTGTATTTCAAAAGCCCGGCAATCTTCCATGAGAAGAGAAACCTCCTTTGTCTGTGTCCAAAGAGGCCTGCAGTTCACAAACATGGTAAGTGCGGGAAGACGATTTTCCTAGGATTAGCAAACGGACATGATTTGTTTGTTGTGTGTATGAGTGCCTCAGAAAGGGAAGGGGGAAGAATCGAGAAGGAATAGTCACTGCATCGCTGTCGTTAGCTGCTAGGGAGTCGGCGTCACTTGTTCAACAGAGTGAAACACTGCTCTTTCTGAACCGTCATGACCACTGCGCTGCTGGAGCCCATGGCGCAGTTGCTGAGTCAGCCCATCGCCTGGAGGGGCTTTCTCTTTCCCTGTGGACTTGTACTTTACCCGACGTGCGATCTTCTCCCCCTCATCGCATGCTGAACGTAGGAGAGAGCCGTCTCATCATCCTCACTTTTATGGAGCATCTTGCTGTACTTTCCCGATAGAGTTGTCTTTTTTCCCCAGTCCGTAGACTTTATTTTTCACCAGCATCATAATTAAAAGGCATCAATTAAATTCAACTTGGCCGATTCTTGATCTTGAAAAGTTTTTGAAAGAAAGATTTTAACTTGAAGATATTTACAAGGGGGCGTCCATTATATTTATATAACTTGGAAGGCAACAGTTGTTTGTATAGCTATTTTAAAGGGATTTTTGTTTTATTTTGTTTCTTTAAGGAAGATACAGAAGTCAAGGAATTTGTATTGTGTTAACTATTGACAATCTGCTAAAGAGACAAAACTACACTAAGGGTAAAATGTGTCCCAAGACACAGTCCAAGATAAGAGACTTTTAAGGTGTGAGAGGCTAGAAAGGAATACATTGTATAGCTCCACCTTTAGGTTATTGGAAGATTTTGCTAAAATCTAATGAAATCATGTTTAATTTTTTTATCTTTTTACATCTTGCTTAGTGAAGTGGAGGGTCAGCTTAAACCCCTCAATAAAATAGATGATGACACGGTAGCTTCAACAAGGAGCTCAAATCCAGTAATGATGTGGATGGCTCAGGACCAGAAAGCATTTCTTTGTGGTCGAGGGCGTCTCAGGGAGTCAAAATCCACTCTGTGGCACCTCGTCACAGGGCAGTGTATATGAACCTGCTCCTTTGCTTTCTGTTACCTTTCACAACTACTGTGCTTCAGAAAACGTTGAACTGTTATACCACAGCATCACCAATCAGGATCCCTGAAATTAAAAGTTATTTTTGATACTAACTTGCTGTGTTATAATAGGCCAAGGCTTCCTTGCCTCAAGTTAAGCATCTAGCCAATGGGAACAATCCTTCAGGCTCTACTTAACACAGAAGGTTTCCATGTGCATTACACGCTGTCATTGAAAATATCATCGCTTCCTAAACTTATAAATATTGTTCAACTTATTGGTAATTATTTGAAAGTCTCTATTTTACTATCATGTAAAATAGTGGTTCTTTGATCTACCATGACTTATATAGTATCTTTTAACATATCGCCCCCTACAGCTTTAATGTCATCATCTACAGGTGATGATTCCTTCATGAGTTGTCAGTTTAAGCATAGCGGACTCTCAGAACAGTTATTTTTGTCCTCTAAGTTATTTTTGTAAGGTTTAAAATGAAATCATTTTCTTTTATGTATTTATCTTAAACTATATCATGAGATTCTAGTAACCTAGCATAATATTTTATCCTAGGAACTAGATTCTTCTGTTCACATGCCTAATGTATGTAAGAGAGTCTCATCATTTTCTATGATGTATAATAATCTTAACAATAATCAAACAATTGCAGTAATAAAATAACATTAATAGCATTATCATTAGAATGTATTTCTTATCTGGTAATAATACTTCTGAGTGCTTCCTATTCTGATATTATTATTAAATTCTGCTGAGATTAATTTTATTTCTCTAAAATATTATGTAACTTAATCAAGACAGGGCTAGGCAATGGGAAGAACTGTATTTAGGATCATGGCCTCTGGACACTCTTATGTTCATGACCTCCAAACTTCCATACAAGTCGCTCTTTCCATACTAGAAAATACATCACTATTTAAGTCTCAGGCAGTACATTTTAGTTTCCTCCTTTTGTTGGTAGGACAGGGCCTTAATCAGACTATTGGAGTTTCCTAGAAGGTAGAAGCATATGGAGGAACAGGTCTTCTTTGTGAATATTTATGAGTTGGGGGAAAGTGACTCCGCTAGCATTTCTAAGCCCTCTTCATAAATCCTCATGCAATAGCTGTTCTGGCCACACACAATTGCAGATTGGATTGGATGAGGTAAAACCAAGCTTGGAAAAAGTTATTTCAAGCTATATAATCAGATTATGATAATTTCATCAAAATTCATTTCCAAAAGCTAACATTTATCATTAGTTTGTGTACTTCTTAATTATTTCATGAGAGTTATTTCATGCAGGAATAATAAAAAATTCAAACTTGAGAAAGCTTTTTAATATAATGTGGACAAAGCCAGATATATGATATTGGCATATGGGTCACATTTGCATGTGGGGTTTATTTGACACAGTTTTCTGAAAATATCAGAGGCGGTGACATATTTTAAAAGATTGATATGAATACTGAATATTAATTTCTCTGAACCACTTCTCAGAGCAAAAGTATGGGATCATTTTATTGACCCCAAATGTCAAAAAAATAATTACTCAGATAATACTAAGCCCCAAATATTTTCCAGTACACAGAGAAAGTTATGGAGCAGAATCCCTGAGTATTGAATTATTAAACAATGAAGTCACTCATTAGCTTTTCCATCCTCCAAGGACCATAATCCTTTGGTCTTTACCTTCCCTGGGTGTTGCAAAGAGTCAAACACACTGGGCTACTAGTCAGAGGGTTGAGGATTCAAATACACTCTGAGACTACTTAGAATGAATCAGCTCCATGACAACTACCAACAACATCTTCTTACTGGCATCACTTTCTACCTACTGCTTTAAACAGAATACCAAGATGCCAGTGCTGCTTAATCAGCAAAGTATTTCAATCTCAGAGTCCTGCAGAGACTGCTTTTTTTTTGAACATCAAAAAAATCAGTTCTTATTTTATAAATAAGACTGCTTTTAAGATCCATTGACTTTCCTTTCTTCTTACATTCCCTATGCTAGTTGACATTGTCATACTTCTTCCTGTGAACCCAGAATCATGAACATTAGCTCCCAGGTCTAACACAGAGTTCATCTAGTTTCTGTATGTTCCATGAGGTGGCTGGCTATTTTACACATTTTTAAATGGCTAAAATATTTCATGACATATAACAATTAAATGAAATTCAAACCTGTCTACAAATTAAAAAATGGAACTCAGCCATGTGTATTCATTAATGTACTATTGTCTAAAGTTATCTTTGTGCCATAACCATTGTAATAGAGACTGTTTATTGTAATAGTGACCTGCAAACTCTATAATATTGGCATCTAGTTTTTAGAAATATGTTTGATGACTTCTTTGAACTTCACTGTTTCCCTGCCTAGGATCCTGGATGTTTTGGTACATTCTCCACTAATATACACAATCATCTACCTGAAATCCAGTACTAAGATTGTTAATATCCTTATTTAAGATATTTAAGTGGATTTCTAGTTAACAGATAACACAAAACAAACAATGGCCTTTAGTTCTATTATATGTTACCTCTTCCTAGCTCCTCAGCCTCATCAAGCACATTCTCTGACTTTGTTCACGTCCCAGGGTCTCCAAATAAGCTATTTGTGAAAGTTCATCTTTTATCTGGACTTCCACTCTCAATTTTCAGCTAGTTATTCTTTTCAAAATCCATCTGACTTGTGCTTCATGATAAGTGACCTCAAACAGGACTTCTCCAGGAAGCCCAAAGTCAAGGATTTCCTTGACTCCATTTTCCCTTTCCTCTCTGAGTCTATAGTGTACTCCCTAAGGTGTTACAACTGAGGAGCTTGACATTGGATATTCTCACAACTGAAGCTTCATACAGAATATTTGAATGATCAGAGATGCTTAGAGATTGAATGAACTACATAGGTGATGGTTTACTTTCCTGCTTCACTGTCGAACTTCCACCATCGAGAGTCAATCCCAATTCAAAGTAAGTCAAAGAACAACTGCCCTCGTGAGTTTCTGAAACTAGTTTGACAGGATTTTTTTTCCCCAAAGAAGAACTGGTGATTTCAAACTACTGACCTTACAGGATTCCTCTAACTGTTGAACTTCGATTAGTATTTCAAGACTGCATTCTACTGCTACCTTACATGTAGGCTTTCTCTCTGGTATTATTTTTGTCCATATCAGGAATAGATATATATTTCTCTAGGAATGGATAGTCCATGATACTGGAAATACATTTCACTAATAAAATATTCTATACACATAGATAGTTTCTCAAATTTTAAGTAAACATTGCATTTCCCAAGAAAATAAATTATGCCAGTTCTTTCCCTTAAATAAACCACTTCTATTAGGCTAATTAGATCAAGGTTGAGAGTCAAGAATAAAAAATGATTTCTAATTTTATAGTATTAAATTAATCATCTAATAAAATTTCATTATTTCTATAGCTCAGTGTCTGAGAAAAATTTTAAAACAAGTAAGAGCTGCAGAACTCAGATAATGGACTTGAATTTCCTCTGAGGGCAATCAGTTCCAGGGTTAAAGATCCATAATTCCAAAAGAAAGAGTTTGCCGTCCTTGTTTTTCTCCACTTCTCCGCTGTGCTTATTTTCTCTTTCCCTCCTACCCACGCTCAAGTTCAATGTTCTTCTTTCAGGCCTCATACTCTTTACAATAGATTTTGGCCCAAATCTGAAACTGTAGTAATAATCAAAGTGAATCAGTTTGGTGACTACTTTTTAAACAAGGGAGACCAGAGAAATCCCCTCAGTATGGAGTAGGAACTACAGCTCAGTTATGCCAGGGCTTAGCCTGAGGCATGTATCTTTTAAGTTAAACATCTGAATGCCTAATCTAGTTAGGCATTTGAATGCCGAATTGATCTAGTTCTTCCAGAAGTGGGTAATTTGGTTTCTGATTTTCAAACCCAAAATCTCTTGACATCAAAAATCCTGCTGTCTTAGGGATCCAGTGGCAGTTGAAGCATCCCTGCGCTGGCAGGGGTTTCCATGTGGTTCCTCCAATTCCCAGGGCAAAGGGTCTATCAGCATAGTGCCGTGTGTCTTGTCAGTAGAGTATCTCTCAGGGAGTGAGTCTTGAGTCTTGATAGGAGAGAGTCTCCAAAGGAGTGAGGAGAGAGAGAGACAGAGAGACAGGCAGAGAGAGAGAGAGAGAGAGAGAGAGAGAGAGAGAGAGAGAGACTCCCGCCTCCAAGGATGAAATACAAGAATTCTCAGAATCCTCAGGAGAAACCCATGCCCCTATAGAGGTCTCACTGACTCTGACACAATTGATTGACAGACTAGCTTCCACCCCTACACTCTGAATCCTCTCCAGGCCCAAATTGACACCCAATTATGTAACTGCCATAGGATTGTTGGTCTATTGATGCATTTGTTTATTTTCTAAATTTTCTATGGTGTCATTGTCGTCTCATAACCAAAAAACCAAACCAAACTCATTGCTATTGAGGTGATGGCAACGGAGAGCGACCCTGTAGCCCAGGGTCAGGACAGGTAAGGGTGAAACAGGATCGAGCTTTCTCTGTCAGCTTCCAAGACTCGAATTCTTTATGGAAGTTGAAAGCCCTATGATTCTAATGGTAAGTGGGGGCCAGACTCTTGGGCTATGCCTGGGGTTTACAATGTGGTAGAGTTTTGCAATTCTTTCAGTTATTGCTAATGTTCAACTTCTGAATAATATATTTGATCTGATGAATGAGAAGGAAAGCTAGAAGTGGGTAGAAACTAAAAGGAAAATAAAATAGTATTTGGGAATAAACACCCAACATGTCATACCAACACTATATAGAGAATGAGTTATGGAAGACAAATTGATTATAGCCTTCATGATTGAGCGGGAGGTAAAGGTCACCAGATTCTAACAGCCCCTTTTCTCTATTTCTACTTGAAACTTTCACCAACATCTATTTTTGATGGAGGATCCAAGGTGACATAGTGGGTTATGCCTTGAACAGCTAAGCACACGGTCTGCAGGAGAGCTGTGACTCACTCTAATAAACATTTCTGGTCCTAGAAGCTGGCAGGGGCAGTTCTATCTCATCCTATAGGGTTGTGATGGCCTGAATAAGCTCAATGGCTGTGAGATTGCATGATGGGTAATAGCAGTGATTTTTATGGTGATAGAAGTCAGAATGATTTTTGGAAAAGGGCTAATGAGGAACAAAGGCAACAAAAAGACTATGGGGTGCTTACTTGACTACACCTTCACCTGGATGACATTTCTTCAGTATGTTTATAGATCTATACACCTTTATTTATATAATTTCTACATACATATATATAATAGATTACTAAAAAACATCATTAAAACACATTTTGGTAAATTTCCACCACAATATGCAACAAGTTAAGCTAAAAAAGGGGAATTTAGAATCTGGTTTGTATGTAAAATAAATGCTTAACCCATACTAAGTAATCCAACTGGAAATGGTTTTAATATATATATATATATATATATTATGTAGAAACTAATCCTTGTAGTTTTTAAATCTCTACCCAAAATATAGGTTAACTTATAATTATTGATGGGACTGATCCCAGCTGACAATTGAACCATGGCATTACAGTGAATCTAGCAATACACTTTTAAAAACGCACTGTCAATTGGGAGTTAATACATATATCATTCCATAGTTCAGCCATATCACGTAGTATTTTACAATTGCTGCTATAATCAATTTAGAAAGCATAAAATGAATCTAAACACAAGAGAAAAAAGTTTTCCCATCTTCTGTAAAAAACAACAATAACCACAACCACAAACACTACAACCACCACAACCACAACAACAAACAAAAAACATGAGATTTTAGGTATAATTGAATTGAAATCCAAATATGATAATGACTAGTTTTATTCAAGGGAATATGTTAAAGAAAACCAGGATAAATCCATGCAGTTCAAAGAAGGAAACTAGTATTTGCATTGTTTTTCACTAGTATTCACATGTTATTTACTTATAGTATTGTATAAAAATGGAAAAAATTTTCTATTTATCAACAATACTAATAATGAAGTTCATTTCAGAATACTTTACTAGGGTTTTGGCCATAGACTTATGACCAATACTTAATGATGTGCTTTTAATAATTGGTGAAATACTCTGAATGCTATTAAGTAGCTTTTTACAAACTAGAGTTATAAACTCGGACTATGAAATAAGCACTGATATCACAGATATAAATGATACATATTATATACAAACACATATATGCAAATATTTTATAAATGAATATAAATGTTTCTTTCCTAGCCAACACTCTTAAAAAAAAACATTTTATTGGGGGCTCGTAACTAACTTATCACAACACACATATACACACACACACACACACATATTGTGCCAATCACCTTTGCATGCCCGCTGCCATCATCCTTCTCAGACCATCTGCTTCTCCACCTGAGCCCTTAACATCAGTTTTTCATTCCTTCTCCCCCCACTCTGCTACCCCCTCTCCCACCAACCCTTGATATTTCATAAATTATTATTATTTTGTCATATCCTACACTGCCTGATGTCTCCCCTTGCCCACTCCTCTGCTATCCATTCTCCAGATAGGTTATGTGTGGATCCTGGTAATTGGCTCCTTCTCTCCACCCGACCTTCCCCAACCCTTCCAGACCCTCCACTCATACTGATCCTGACATGTTCATCTGTCCTTGGTTCCTCATACAATGATTATCATTAGCCAAGGTGTTCTGCTACATATTTAGTTCTACAATGAAGAGAAAGAGAATTCTTATTTGGAGGAACCCAGAGATTCCTGGAAAGACAAAAATTCAAAAACCGATTTCATCTAAAGCAATATACTTTCATCTCCCAATAAAAGACAAGGAAGACTCACTGAATAAGTGCTCTTTTTTACAGAAACTTGAAACATGGATAGGAATTTACTGAGTGGGCAAGCAGGGGTCCTTTGCCTCTTACACACTAGATAAATGTGAGCCGAAGAGAGGGCACAAAGAAAGGCATATGACACAAGAGGCCATGGAAACTGTTGAATATTACAACTGATTTAATTTTAGAAGCATATAAATTGAAAATGGGGGATCAGTAAATGATAGAATACCAAGGTCTAGATCACCATTGACCTTCATGAGCTGTAAGGAAATTTAGAAATGAATAGGGAAAGGATTAATCTCTTTCCCTCTCTTTTCTCTCTCTTCTTTTCTCTCTCTCTCTCTCTCTCTCTCTCTCTCTCTCTCTCTCTCTCTCTTCTCTGAGCTAATGTGATCCTGATGATGCTTTTACCTTTGTAAATATTTATGTTTGCAGTGTGATACAAAGACTGGAGAGGGGCTGAGCCCCTGTGGAGTAGTGGTTGAGTGCGAGACTGCGGCCCACTGGCTTGGTGGTTCAAATCTAGCAGTAGTTCTCCAGGAGCAAGGCTGGACCTGCCCCTCCCACCAGAAGGCAGTGATGCACACCCCCCCCCAAAAAAAAAAGACTGGAGACTGCAAAGACAAACAGTGGTGAACAGTCAGGTGACACATGGTGAAAGCGTGGTCAGTCAGTATGAAGAGGAAAGAATAAAGAGAATTCATCGGTATTTACAAAAAGAAAGTAGAGAAAAATAAAAATCTGAGACCGCTTCTAGCTTTCTGTGAATATTGCAGAAATAATGAAATAACCCAGGAGAAAAGCTATGCTTTTCTTTCCATTTGTCTCCTAAAACTAAATTTTTATTCTCTTCCCTTCTTCCACTCCTGATGTCACACTCTTCTTCATGTAGTCAAGTTTTTTTTCAGATTATTTGATCAGCACACATACATAATAAGGAGGCCTGCTGATTTTTGGGCTACCCATTAGGCTGTTAACACTAAGGAGAGAAGTTCAAAACTATCAACCACTTCGTGGGAGAACAACCAGGCTATCTACCACCATACAGAGTTCCAGTCTTAGGGACGTACAGGGGTAGTTCTACCCTGTCCTATAGGGTTGCCATAAATCAGCATCTATAGCAGTAAGTCTGTTCTTGTTCTTGTAGGTTAAATATTAAGTACTGTGTAAGATGATAACACCAACACACACCTTTGCTGATTTCTTGTCATGCAATATTCGCTTACTCTGCTTAAACAACTACATTTTGATCTTGGTACAAGTTTCCCAAGGACAAACACATTCTAGAAATCTCCTTTCATTGCATTGCTATCCACAAGTAGCTACGATCCACACAACTGCATGCCTTTGCACAGATACTAAAGCACAGGTAAGCATAATTCTTACATTCTTTACTTTTAACCAAGATTCATCTGACATCAGCTATGATATTCCTCACTGTATATCATTTTCTGGATCCACCTTAAAATTATGGTAGGTCCCTGCTGATACCCTGCTGCAACTATTTTTCCATTATTTTAGCAAAATTTTACTAGCATGTGACATTTTCCCATTCTCTTAAATCATTTTCTAAATGGACAGAAATAGGAATCTGGTCCAACTGGTTGGAGTAGGAGCTGTGCTTCAGATTACTTGGCATTGAAGGGTGAGTACTACCAGCACCATGTTGATTTGTTGAACATTTTCATTTGTCTTCCCAGTCTTGGTTTACATCAATATTTTCAGTGCATAAGCTCTTATTTATATATGGTAACAACTTCCAATGATTGAACATTAATCAATTTTTAAGGAAGAAATAAATGAAAAGAGGGTGAATAATGGAGCTTTGAAAAACATTAGTATTTGTGTAGTCATATGCAAATGAGATCTAGAAAAAAGTCTTCAGGTATATTGAAAGGAAAGCTGGGTGAGCAGTGTCACGGAATTTTAAGCGCAATGTAAAGGACCTTCAATTTACTTAAAATTAAGTCTGAAAAATATCTGTTTGGTTTTAGCAACAAGTGCTTTGTTCTGTTTTTAAGATTCTACATCAATACCATCCCAGTGGAGGCAGAAAGCACTTCTCAGTCATTTGAATGTTGACAGAGAGACTGTTGACAACTCAAGAACTTCATCTATCGAGCAAAATAGCTGGAATTGATAGAAGACAATTAAAGAAAGAGGTGTAGGTGTTATGCCATCAGGAAAGTTCCCGTGATAATGCTTGACTTGAGACTTTGAAATGGTATTTTGTACTTGAATATTTTTTAATGTTATGCTTTTCAAGCAACGCTGTTGAGTCATTAAAGTTGTAATTAGGATCCAGGTCAAACATAAAAAAGGAGGATATGTTTTCAATGGACATTCAAAAACTAACACCAGTAGCATAGTAGGTAAGAATTCTATCTTAGGCATGAGTAGATTGGGCTTGTATTTCAACTGTCGTGCAAATAACTTTATAATCAGGGTTAATTTATCTAACATTTTTGTGTTTTTTCTCCATTATAAACAGGGGCAGAATTAAGGAGAGAATTAGATATGTGATTAAATGTAAAGCACTTAAAATAGTGCCTGGAAAGACATAAGCGCACCAAAATATTTGGTTTTATTGAACAGCAAACCAGTGGTGCCACTAGGGTTGGTTACCCAGGGAAATAACTGATTGAGTCATCTTCCCCTCATTGGAAGGAGCAGTAGGTGAACCCTCCTTGTGGATGAACCTATCTGGTCTAGGAAAATGAGGTATATGGCACAACTCCTGCAAATCCCTCTAACCACAGATCCAGAAGACAACTTCCTTCTCCTCCAGATCAGGTGCTTTGGCTTTCCCATTACACTTTGATGGGAAGGTGACAGGTCGGAGTGTGTAGGTGACAAGAAAGGTGACACCAAGCATAGTAAGCCCACTAGTGACAATGCATGCAATAAAAGTAGAGAGGAAGCTATCATGCTCATAAAGAAGGTCAGGCTTAAGAAATATTGATAGGGTCACTAGGAGTCAGAATGAAATAACGTTTCATAAAGAAACCCGTGGTTTCTTTTTATTTTTACCAAATCAGATGTATTGGTGTGTTCTCTTTATTGTGGGCCACTACAGAGAAGGAAAAAAATAGAGACTCACAATGTCTAGTGATGGACAAGCTTTACTGAACATCTGGACTGAGCACAGCTTGTCAGCAGACAGGTTTCAATTTTGATGCCTTGTAGACTCTCTGGTGATGCTTCCAGAAAGCACTGAATACTGTACACAATGCTGAATTCTGAAGCCGATCAGCTTTGGTGGGGTTTGGGGAGGAGGTGTGAGAAGAGGGTAGAGAGGAGGCTATTATTCTCATAAAGATGGTCAGGCTTAAGAAATCTTGATAGGGTCACTAGGAATCAGAATGAAATCCCTGGTGGTGGTTTTGATTTTTTAGAGCAGTCTAGATTTCATTTACCTTTCCAGCTTCTCAAAGACTTCCCAGGTACAAGGAATGAAATGCGGACCCTGCTGACTCATTACGACTCAACTTTTAATGTGTGTAACATTTGATAACATTATTTTTAGGTATATTTTTATGTTTGCTCTTGGAAAGCTCCTTAAATTTGGTAGCATTAGTGATATAACTGCATCAAACATGACTTTTCCTAGCAAACAAGAGGATGGAAATTCTAATCTGGATCTTATACCTTCAGAAGATAGAGGCCACTAGGAGCTAGAAATGTCTGTTAGTGAATACTAGTCCTTCATGATCCTAAAGGGCTGTAATCTGGATTTGATATGCAAAATGCAGTGCAATCAAGTTGATAAAGACTCACAGTGATCCTATAGGGCAAAGTAGAGTTTCTGTTTTTTGTAGTGTTTCTTTATAGGAAAGAGTAGACTGCATGGGTTTCTAAGATGGTGATTCTTTAAGGGAATAGAAAACTCAGTCTTTTGGCTCTGGAATGGCTGGTAGTTTTGAATTGCTGATCTTTTGGAACCCAGTCAAACATATAACCCAAACACCACCAGATTGTATACAGCCTAATTCAAAAAACAGCAATATTGTGATCCTTCCTTCTATGTTTACATCTACGAGGCTATGTTGTCTGCAGTTGGCATCAAGTCTGTCCTGAATTATGGGGAGCCTGTGGTACAGAGTACACATGTTCTATAACATAGCTGTGGCCTTTCAGAAGCAGACTACCAGGACCAGATCATCCTTAAAACCTCTCCGGGGGGTTGAACCACTGATCTTTTGGGTAATAGTGGTACACTTGACCATTTTTTCACCATGCTAAGAGACTGTACCACTCATTTACCTTCCCTAGAACTAAATAGTTATTCCAAAAATACTTAATGAGTTTAACTAAATGGAGGGCTACATACACCTAAGCCATTCCTAGGTAACAGCATTCTTGAAATCATAGATAGTCTTCTAGACTTGGGATCAAAAACTGCATCAAGTAGCATCAGAAATATTGCTTCTCTTCTTGAAAGACTGCATCTTTTAACCGAAGAATAAATGCCTAGGATGATTACAAAGCATATATTACTTTCCGCCTCCTACCATTCAAAGACTCTTCCCATATTGAGCAAATGTTTATTTAGGCATTTATGGACAGGAGGTGGAAGACAACGATGCGTTCTGTGGAACTCACAGAGACTAGAATCTGCAAAAGGGACTGATCTGCCTAAGTGAACAGATGTTTCATGTGCTGAACCAAATTGGAGAGATGACTGAATTATAATGAAGTGCTGAATGCAGGAATAAACCTGTTAAAAGGAGAGTGCATCCTGTTATAAGAACACTCCCACTGCCATAGAGTGGATTTTGACGTATAGTGACTCTATATAGGGTTTCTGAAGCTGTCAACAGTTTAAACTCACCAGCTGCCCCACCAGAGAAAGATAAGGCTATCTGTTCCTGTGAAGATGTACAACTTTAGAAGTTCTATTTTCAGTGGTTATGAGTCAGAGTTGACTTAATGACTGTGAGTTTCCACAATGATTTTTGTTTGCTTATTTTGTTTTCTACAAACAAGGAAGCTGAAGTTCATAGAGGATAAATAACTTGCCCTGGGCTTAACAGCTAGTAAGAACTGAAGTGGAACTGGATCTAGATGGCTATTAAGTCAAGGTTCTTTGCTTTATAATTATCTGCAACTTCAAGGGAGAGTGGAGCTGCTGAGCACAGAAACAGAGTGCCAAGCAGGAAGTGGAGGGAAGGAGACTGAGTACCTGGTGACTCTCCAAGTTCCAACATAACAAGTTATACTCAATGCCATGGAGTCAAGTGTGACTCACAGTGACCCTACATATACATTATATGAACATCCAAATGTGAGGTCTCAATACAGTGGGGAAGTGCATTACACTGTCAGAAATACAATAGAAGGATCAGAGCAAGTCTTGCCAATTATTAAACATTAGTCACTTCTGTTGGTTTTGCAACAGTGCAACCACTGCCAAATTATTACTAGAAATGGTAAATAAAAACAAAGGAAGTCATGAGTACAGTTTCACAGTGAGATTTACTATAGCCATAGCCAAGGAAGTAGAATCCTTATATTATATAGACCATGCTCTACGCACACCTGAGAAATGATTCTGAGTGGGGAACAGTTTTGGGTACTGTGAGTGGACAATGCAGATGATCCCATGAATATCTTTGAAGCCCTTAACATGGACTGGACAGGTACTATCTAAGAAATTATACAAATTATACCACTGACTAAGCAAAAAAAAAAAAAAAACCCTATGAGATAAAAACATTCTCAATTTTCCAAAGGAGGAACATGATGCTCAGAAATTTGGGTGGATTTGACTTTCTTTCCTTAATCTTCTTACAATCCAAGAGGAGATAAACCCTACAATTCAGTGTGCCTCATTGGTGAAGGCAAATCGGGGTTGATCAGACCTGAGGCAGAAGAGGTTGTTCTTTAGTTGGTTTGTTTTGTTTTTGGTTTTTAATTCTCTGGAAATCCTCATACCAGAGTCAGGGTTAATTCTGGCATTGGGACCCACCCTGGAGTCTAGCTTCCAGGCCCCGGCTTTGGCATATTATTTTGCTTCTAGCAGTTATAGCTCTTCTTGCCTTTCCCATTCCAGGATCCCATAGCTTATCAAAATATAATTTTCTGGGCTCCAGGGACTGGACAGACTGCTGGTGAGGAAGCAAGATGGTACAGAACCCAGGAGAGTGGCTGGGAGCAGAAGGGGGCTGTGAGTTTGTTTCTTGTTTATTTTATTAACTTGTCCTCTTCCTTTCCCAACTGATTTGGATGGATGGAGTCATATGCTGCCCTGATTGTGAAACAGTGTCAGGTGCACATGGCAGATGTGTCCCGGGTCAGAAACTAACCCAGGTTCTATACCTGTACCCTCTCCCATCCTCTACCCTTTATGACTTCGGGAGTGTCTAGGCTAAGAACCGTTCTTTAAAGCAGACGTGCAGTTGTGGGTCAACCTCAGGTTTTTCTATTCCTTTGTGTCCACAGAAATGTCTTTAGAAAGATAAGATATGGTCTTACAGGGTCGCCCCCCTTTTCTTTCTTTTCTTTCCCACTCTATAAAGCTAGACCCATTGGAGCAAAATGAAGCCACTTCCCCAAAGGACAGCACTGCCCTGGTCTTCCCCTGGCCTGGGCTAGAGACTTCCTTTCAATCCCTACCTTGCAGAGGTCTCTCCATCAGAAACACTGTAATAAAACATTTGATAAACCACCTCCCCAACAGAAAATATTTTGTCTTCTATATTTGTTTCCCTCATTTTTATCTCTCTGTTCTACACTGTAACCATCTAGGGTAGCTACAAGTCCTCAATGGTAATGGGCTTATTTTTTTAATATGTATACAAAACCAAAACTTACTACTATTGAGTCAATTTCAACTCATAGAGTCCTTTAGGACTGAATAGAACTGCCCCTTCTGTATATCTGAAACTTCAAATTTTTGTGGGAGGTGACCAGCTCACCTTTCTCCTACATGGATTCAAACTGCTAAACTCCTTACACCACCAGCATTCCTTTCAATGTCTATAGAATGATTATCCATCTTGAAAGGATAGCATTCTAAGTGGCTAACACATATCTCAGGAGAAAAAGAAATCAAACTCTTTAAATATTGCCCCAGGTTTAACTTAACGTTAAAGCATATCTTGTTTACCTTGTAGTTACTTTTTTCTTTCAGAAGTACACGATGGGCCAGAGGCCACATTAGATGGCTTAAATATATGAAAGAAATGGCTTTGTAATTGGAAACAATAAAAAAGAAAATGTTACTTTCTTTGATTCATGGTTTATGGAGTCTCAGGCATACCTACTTAGTTATGCATGCATATCAACACAAGTTACAGAAATTCCAATAAAGGTGTATCTGGAAGAAAATTGCTGCTGCTTTTGTTATTATTTCTATTATCATTATTTTTTCCTTGTCTATCTTGGCTCCATTACTTTGGGTGGTGCGATAATATCTGGGCTATGACATGAGGGAGAAAATCAGCGGATGAGCAGATGCTTTGAGAGGGTGTCAAATCTGGAGCATATTTTTATTTTTTGAAAATTAAGAAGGAAAAATTCCAAGATTTGGTGTTTGGCAGACCTGGCTTTAAGAGTCAGCTGATTTTTTTTCTCCAAATTCCACCATCGAACACACACAAGTAATAATACCACTTGTTAAGGATTCCTGATGGTACAGGTAAACTGCTAGCAGAAAGTTTGAAGATCTGCAGCCACTCAAAGGGAAAACCACTCTCTAGGGAAAAGAACTGGAAATGTGACTCCATAAAGACTATATAGTCCAGAAAAACCCCACAGGGAGGCTCTAGTCTGCCACATGGGTCACTGTGAGTTGAAATCTGCTTGCTGAACGCTGACAAAAGCAACAGTGAGCTAGGTAAGACAGATCACGTAATTTGTGGCATGCTTTATACTCAAAATTTTAAGAAATGCAAGCTGAAATTGCAGAACACCAAAATAGGCATGGGGACCCTCTGAATGTGGGCTCCGTGTGACCACGTGGATCATAAAGCTCATGGAGGAGACTTCTGGGCAGCTACGAGACACACAGGAATTAGGTAACATCCCTCTCAGTCAAACTCATAATCTATGTTTCTCCAATTTTTAGCTTCTCCAAGTCAATTTTCGAGTTCCTCTCACAGGAGCCCCATTTTCTGTAATACATTTGGCAGCTTTTGTCAGAAGCAGGTTCTTTATTGCATGGGAACAAGGATGTTTCAAACAATCTATTTAGCTCTTTCTTTGGGGACAAAAGTGTGGGGGGGAGGGGGGTTGCCAGAGAGGAGCAAAATCCAAGACTTAGAGAAATGAGACATTTGCAGATATTAAGTTGTCACGCATAACTCTGTTCCCATTTGAAAACTCACACTTTAAAACCATGTGCTACCTGGAATGCCAGATGGCCAAATTAAGAACGAACCATCAAACAGAAGTTTCAGGTTCTCATCTACAATAATCTGAGCTCCAACCGGGAGGGGGTGGAGAAGCATGTTCCCTAATGAAGGTGGAAAGAAACCCAGGCCCGATCTGTCCCATATGGCCACAAAAATGCTCAAGTTTCTGTTGCTCCTTCTTCCCACCTCCAGATTTGGCCATGGTATTAAAGAAGGTGTTTGGTCCACTGCAGGGCTAGAATCACAGAGGGTTTGTTTTGAACCTCTCCTTGTGGAATGTGTATGACATCTGGAATGAAAGAGGTATTCACTTTTAATCACTGTTCAATCTTCCACAGGGATAAAGGAGTACATGGGTAGCTGCCAGCTGCCCAAACTGATTTAGTTAAATAATGTAATCTATTTGTACACAAACGTGGAATAAATGTCACGGCATTTCCTCAGCATGCAGTTATAATGAGTTATATCTTTCTCGGGGTGATTAGGAGTGTTTAGCATTGTTCATGGTCATATCAAGCCTCATGATTGCCAGTGAGTCAGGGACAACCTCAATGAGCATCCCCGGATCAGGACCTCTGCGGCCAAAGCAGAATGGTACCTTCGAAGCTGTATTTTTCTCGATGGTGAGTTTACCTTCCTCCTGCCCCATTGTCACTTTCCTCTTATTTCCACCTCTTGATATCTCCCAACTAATTTGCTCTTATTCCAACATCCCCTTCCACACACACACACATACACAGACATACACATGCCTCAGATCCCTATTTCCTCATTGTTATTAACTCCAACACCCCCTGTCCATGGTGCAGCCTGCTCACCACCACCTTCCCCCACCACCCTCAAATCCTAGGTCTCCCAGGACCTTTGTTCCTGCTGCTCTCTCCTCAGGCATGCCTCCTGTGCCTATTCTATCTAGGGAGGTATACCAACTATGACATAACCCCAACTTATTTTTTAAAAAGAAATTAGTAAATAAGAAGACATCTTTTTACAATTGAAATATTTCAAAAGAGAAGAGAAATATACAAAAATCCCTGGGTCTGTTCTGTAGCCTTCAAGAGTGTCCAGGAGGTGCTCCTCCCAGCATGGAGAGCCCCTTTGGGGGATCTTCAAAGGCTTCACAGCTCTGACTTGCTCCAACTGCTGATCTGGTATGTTCCCTTCATGATTTGCTGTTTTGAGGATTCATACTGCAATGCCTCCCTACAATGTGACCCCAGAAATGGCCTCTGTTGCAATCTACTGCACCAAGGGGACAGCATGATGTGTGTTGTCAGTGTCCTATGAGCTTCCCATAGGTATGTCAGCGTGGGGTCCAGTCTGGCTTTCTTTCTTTTCCTCCCTCCTGGCCTGCCCCCATGTGGATGTGGCATGCTAGCCTCTCTCCCCAACTTGCTCTATGCCACACCCACTTTTAGTCTAGCTCGGGTTGGGCCAGCCTCATTGTTCTCTCACTTTTCATACACCCCTTCATGTGGCCACGCTGTGCTCATGGTGTGGTGCACCATGGTAGGGTCTGCATGCCCACTCCAGATTCGGTGGGTACAGGAGTGGTCCTCTCCCCCTTGGTGGATTAGTACCCTGCTGTCTCCATTATTTTCCAACCTCCCACTTTTCTCTCACCCCTCTCCCTCTTTTTCCTATTTTTGTTTTAAACCAACAAAAATAGGAAAAAGTATATGCTGTTTTGGAATAACATATACTTCGATGGGTTCAGTCCAGCCTCCTCCCAATTTCCTGTATCTCAACCCAGATAGGATAGAGCTGACTTCTCTTCTCTATCTCCCATGAAAGGTAAAAGGAAACTGAGGAAGGACCAAGGAAGCAAAGAAAAGGCTAGAGGTATACACATAGTGGTGTACCTATGTAAATACATTAATCCACAAAAATAGAGATATCAGCCCATGTACATAGATCTTTGACAATATACTGAGGTAGGCGATGGACTTTGGGACTCTGCTCATACCCTCCCTCAATACAAGAACATTTTGTTACAACTAATTGTCAGTCTGAGATGTCCACCCTCCCGACACAATCGCTGAACACAAAATGGGTGCATAAGCAAATGTGATGAAGGTGGCTAGTGCATGACTATTAAAAGATACAGCATCTGGCGTCTTAAAGGCTTGAAGTTACACAAGCCACCATTCAGCAGTGAAGCGACAAATCCACACACAAGAAGCGATTCAGATTAGACCAGAATGTATATACAGATATAGAAATGGATCAGAGCTGAGGACACACAGGATCAGGAGTGGGACGTGTGATATCAGAAGGGGAAGAGGAAGAGGGGGAGAGGAAGGGAGGAAGGGGGAAATGATCCCAATGATCGACACATAACCATGCACCCCTCTCCATGAGGAAGAACAACAGAAAATATGGGGGAAGCCAGACAACGGTTGGTGTGAGAGAGGAAAATAATAACAACGTAGAATCTATCGGGGGTTATCATGGTTGAAGGGGGGAGAGCTGATACCAAGGTCTTAATAGACAGTAAATATCTAGAAAAGAATAAGAGTAAAATATGTACAGATGTGACTGATTCAATTGATGTGTGGATTGTCATAAGAATTGCATGAGCCCCTGAGAAAATGATTTTTTTTAATACGGCGGGTTTAGAGTTTTTTAAAAAATTATTAACTCCTGCTAAACTATTATGCTCACATACAGCCTCTATAGACCCTGTCTCTTCTGAGCTAGTCAAGGTAAGACAAACAGAATTGTAAGCTCAAAAGGACCTTAGCATTTATTTAATTCAAACATTACATTAAAAGTGGGGCATTGGTTTGTAAATTAGGAGACATTAAGTGATAAATCCAAGTCCACATCATGATTCCCTGTTAGAACACTATCTTCTGACCTCCAACTCCCTGACATTTCACACACTTTTAGCTTCTTAACTCTTAAGATGGCAAAATATTACAAAAGGTAAGCAATGTCCATTGAAGGAAACCCAGTCTTTAGAAGCTGGCCAACCAGATGGCAGTGAAGGCCAGGCAAAGATTTTCTGTAAGTCCTTCAGAAGTCCCTTAACAAGTAGTATGCTTTCTGCACTGAGAAGCTGGGATACGACCTTGTTTCTTAAGATAGTATAAACTATATTGGGTTTCTTCCAGTGTTCACTTCTTTGAATATTTCTGGTTCCTTTGCCAATGTCTTAATGTCCTACTCAAATATATTCCCCAAGGATCCTTATATGTTTATTAATAAATATAAAATGATATAAATGAATGTTAAACTTGTTCTAAGCAGTATGTGTATAAAAGACTAGAAAATGAATGATTTCACTTGTTCTTTTCTCTAAAGAGGCCTGAGTGCAAGAGAGACGACTTAGGAGAAACCGCCCGGTCAACAAAAGGAGCTTGTACCTGTTGCTGAGAATAATTATTTGCCTTCTTGTCTTAGGCAGATAACTGTAGAAGAAGTAGTTCTATCACCTTGGGCAAAGCTGATGTCTCTGCAGCTTCGGTTGGCTTTCCAGAGAAAAAGTAATCATTGTGTGCTATTTGAATGTCTTCATAAATAAAATTTATGGCTACTAGACTGATCAGTCCAACACAGCTTTAAGATCAATATAGCCATGTTCATTAGTTGTGAATTGAATAGCTTTCTAACTTTGGCCAGAAGATAGTAACTGTTTTTAATGATTGTTTGCCAGTTGGCATCAGAAGTAGATTCTATGTCACTGGTAATTTTCTTAGTTATCCAGGGACATTTCACTTCCTCCTTCAACCATGAAGGTCAGAGAGCTGTTCTTTACAACTGCAACTTCATTTCTGCACTCTTAGGACAAAGAGTGTAATGAAATGGCAGCGGCTGTACAAAAGCGTTACTTTTTCTTCAATTCTACTGACACTGTTGCATAGCTTATACCACCTGCCAGAAGGTTCCCAAGGCTTTCTTTAAAGAGGAGGAGTGAACGTGAGTTCTCATGACAGAAGTGTCACATTTTCAGGGGTCTGAAGTCTAAGAAAATTATCTCACATGGTACATTCTTACTTTGATGATCTCCTCCATGCTGCTCCTCTCTGCATTTGTTACTGTCAGGTGCCATAAAGTTCTGACCAATAGCAACCATATATGCATGACAAAACTAAACACTGCTCTATCCAGTGCCATTCTCACAATCATTCCTATTCTTGCAGCCACTTTTGCAGTCACTTGGTTACTCCCTCTCCTTGAGGGCCTTCCTCTTTTTCAAGGTCTCTTTGCTTTTCCAAGTGGGATGCCAGTCTCTAGGCACTTGTCTCTGCTGATGATGTCTGAAGTATGTAAAGCAATGTCTTATCCATCCTTGCCTCTAAGTAGTATCGTGGCAGTATATTTCCCAACACAGATTTTTTTTTTTGCCCCTATGATAGCCTAGGGTACATTCAACATCTTCACACAATTCAAACACATTTATTCTTTCAACATTTTTATTCAATGCCCAAGATTCAAATGTATATGAGGCAAATACCAGGCTTGAATTAAGCACACTTTCGTCCTCAAGGTAATCTCCCTGTTTTTCAACACTCTAAAGCAGCAAATCTCAACTTGTGGCTTGTTATCCCTTCGAGGGTTGAGTGACCCTTTCACAAGGGTTGCCCGGTTCATAGCAGTGGCAAAGTTACAGTGAGCAAGGAAAATAATTTTATGATTGGGGAGTCACCACAACATGAGGAACTCTAAAGGGTGGAGACATTAGAAAGGTTGAGAACCACTGCTCTAAAGAGTTCTTGAGAGCAAATATACCCAAAGTAGCCCAATTTTTTAATCTCTTCACTGCTCATTGATTTTGAATCCATATTGGCCTAGTTGTGATCATTTTGGTCTTGTTTACATTGAACGCTAATCTATGCCAAAGGTTTCGATCTTTGATCTTCTTCATAAAGTACTTCAAGTCCTCCTCACTGACAACAAGCAAGGCAATGACATTGGCAGCTCTTTGTCAAGGTTGCCGATATGCCTCCTCCAATCCTGATGTCACGTTCTTCTTTTTTAGTGATTTTCCCAGCATATATATTGAAGAAATATAGTGAGAAGAAGAAAACTGAAGCACACCTTCCCTGATTTTAAGCCATGCAATGTTCCCTTGTTCTGTTCACACAACTGTCCCTTGACATACAAGTTCTTCATGAGCACAAAGAACAGTTCTGGAATTCTCATTCTTCTTAAGGCTGTGCATAGTTTGTTTTGACCCACAAGGTAAAATGCCTTGGTATTGTCAATAAAGTACTAGTACAAATCTTCCTGGTATCCTCTTCTTTGAGCCAAGATTCATTTGACATCAGCAATAATATTCATGGTTTCACATCCTTTTCTGAATCAAGCCCCAACCTCTGGCAGCAATTTGTCAAGGTACTGCTCCAACCATTTTTTAATATTCTTTAGCAAAATTTTGCTCATATGTGATATTAGTAATGCTGATGAATAATTGGAGCATTCGATTGGGCCACTTTCCTTTAGAATGGGCACAAACATGAGTCTCTTCTACTCAGTTGGCCCTGTAACTGTCCTGACAGACAAATAAGCTTTGCCAATTCTTTAGATTGTTGAAACATTTCAATTAGTATCTTGTTGATACATGAAACCTTGTTTTTGACTAATGAATTCAGTACACTAGGGTTTTTTCCTGTCAGGACCACTGGACCTTGTTCATATGCTACCTCCAGAAATAGTGGAGTCAATTGGTTATGTTCAGTACAGTGATTATGTATTCTTTCCATATTCTCTTGATGTTTTCTGGCTATTTCTTCCATTTTCCTCTGCTGCTTTATCACTAAGAGCAAGTTTCAGGGTTTCTTTTGACATCCACTTTGATCTTTGCTTTCTTGTCTTTTAAGTGACCTTTTTGCTTTCTTCACTAGTGAAGAGAGCTATACACTCGCCCTTATATAATCTCACAGAACTTTGAATAGTTTAATCAGTAGCTGATTTAACGGGTGATTGCCTTACCCGTGATCTGATTTAAGAAATGGAATGTTGAAAATTGAAATTCTTCTTATTGTTGAACTAATTTTTAAGAATGGTTGGTAACTTAGACTTCTGTACTCACAGGAAGATAATATTCAATTACCTTGACACTGCCAAGTATGGAAATCCCAGCAGCCAGGTAGAGAGTTGCACAGGAAAGAATATTGACGTTGAGGTCAGTCCCCGAGCTGAGATCCTGGCCAAACAGTGCAGGCCACTTTGGACCTTCCATTAACCCAGTGCCACAGCACGAGGCAGATATAGTGCTACTTTGATCACCTGGACTGTAGAAAATAAAATATAGTGTGTGTCCTTTAATCCACTCTGTTTGGAGTGCTTTGGTCTTCTTTCATGAAATAATAGATAACTGCAACAGTCAAATTCTGAAGCTTCTTTCTCTGCACCTCAGATTTTCTATATGGAAGATGAAATAAGGGACTAAAAAGCTTACAAATTAAAACCAAAAATCAGTGTTCACTACTGTCTTACTCAAACAGTGTCTCCACTGTTCCCTTTCCAGACAGGCTCTCTTTCTGACACTCCAGCCACTACTTGGAACATTTTAACTAGTGTGCATATGGGAATCATTATGATGTTCATAACTTTTCTCTTCTGTTGCTCTCTCTGTCTTTCTGCCATGAATAGCTTTCCTTATCACGTAAAATGCCACTTACTCTCTGAATCTGTTCCCATTCACTGCTGTCCACATGCCACCTACATCATCCTGACAAAGTAATGGATCTTAGCTCCTAGAAATATTATATTAAGACAGGATCCTTACCATAATGATAACTGGGAACACAGTATAAATTTCTTGAATGGGATAGATCAAAAGATTAATTCTCATCACATGGATCACCGATTATATTTTTTTTGGTTTAAGCTAGCAACTTTTTTCCTTTTGTAAAATGTGTGTTTACTAGCTTTTAAAAGTCATATTATACATTTATGCACACATAAAGTATACACAATATACATATAATTATAAACACAAACATTTTTACACACACATAATTTAGCATTTATAAATTATTCAATATATGTCATATATAACATTAATATTTCATTTGGATTATCTTTTGTAAGGATGCCACACAATAATCCCAATTTGGAAGGTATTATTCATGCTTTTTATTTTACAGAGGACAAAACTGGGTCTCAGGGCAAATCTTTTCTTACTGTTTTTTTTCAGAATTCTTGCCCTTTAAATTGTGCAGCCTGCTGTGTTCAGAATATCTTGCACAGAGCAGGTGCTAAATAAATATTTGGGGGTTTAATATGTGAAGGAATGTATACGGCATGTTAGATGCATAAAGAACATTTCAACATGCAACTTTAGGTAAGGCAAAAATAGTTTACACTTCACAAAACCAATGCTCTAAGTGGAGATCTGCTGCACAGAACCTCTTCTTATTGCTTACTGGCTAAGGCCTATCTGAAGTCCTGCTTGGCCCAGACAATGGACTCTTGTCTGACACTCCATTTCTCAGACAGAGTTCCTGAGGAACAATGCCTACATCTCCTGCAGGCTTGACTAGGCTATCAGTGGTCCTTGGGAGGAGTAGAAAGGTTCATAATATTCATGGGATTAAAAGATTTTCATCAAGTTCACTTACCAAGAAATTCATCTGCAGGAGAAAGGCAAGAAGGAATACATTCAATATGAGTTCTTCTGTGATTAATGTCATGCAGCGTCAGGTTGTAGAGGTTCAAATATAGTACATGACATCTCACACATTCATTGTTATTTTTATCACTGTGCAGCATTCCATTGTATACACACACCAAAGTTTATTTACCCATTATTCCACTGATGGACATTTAGATCACCTCCTCCATCTTTTTGCTATCTTTAATGCTGTGATGAAACTGTATATTCTCAAGTATAAGCCGACCCGAACATCAGTCAAGGCACCTAATTTTTGCACAAAAATTGCATTAAAATATGCTGAAAAAAGTGGTTTATGCATATACTGTATCTCTGCTTGTAAGAAATAAATATATCTATTTGTGTTGCAGTCCCTATTTCACTAGAATAAAAATCAAATAGAGAGATTGCTGCGTCAATATGGTATTTTTCCAACATTTGTATATTAGGTTGTTACACTGTGATGGCTTGTCTATTGCTATTACTCTGGAAACTATGTTGCTGGTATTTCAAATACCAAGAGTCACCATGAACAAGTTCCAGCTGAACTGGCAACTAAGTCTACCAACGTGGTGGTGGTGGTGGTGGTTATATGTTGATCATTGTGATTGGTTTTCTCTTTCTTCCCTCCGCTCCCAACACTCCTCCTACTCTTCTAGTATCCCTAAGAGGATTTCTGTTCCTGAGGGGGTTATCTGAATTGGATTCCATGTGCTATGAGTTCTTATCTGTACCTGTATACATTCTTCAGTCTAGAACATATTTCAGATTCTGTTCTGCCACAGTAAAAGGTAGGACTGGGGTCATGATAGTGGGGGCTGAGGAAGCCTCCAAGAACCTGAAGAATATTGTGTATTTCATTGGTGCTATACTGCAGTCTAGTTGACCCATCCATTTCTTGTGACTGTTCTGTGAGGGCATGTCCCATTGTCTACTGATGAGTTTGGGTCTCTAATCTGACCTCCTCATTCTCAACCATGTGTATTTTTGTTTGTTTATTTTGGGGCCTTCTGATGCTTGTGACCCGATCCCACCAACACTTCATGATTTTACAGACTGGTGTGCTTCTTCTCTGTGGGCTTGTTGTTTCTCTGCTAAATGGACGATTATTTCACTTCAAGTCTTTAAGACCCCAGATGATTTATCTTTTGATACTCAAGCACCATCAGGTTTCTTTACCACATTTGCTTGTGCACCCATTTTGTCTTCAGCAATCATGTCAGAAAAGTGAGCATCACAGAGTGCCAGGCTATTAGAACAAAGTATTCTTGCATTGAGGGAACACTTGAGCAGGGCTCCAAAGTCCTTCAACTTCCTCAATGTATCTCCATATAACTATATGTACCTAAGCCAATACCTCTATTTTTATCAATTAATTTATTTACAGATGTAAGCACATATATTTATTCTTCTATCCATAGCTTTGCTTCTTAGATTTTTCCTCTGTTTCCTTTTACTTGTCCTGCCCTAACCTCATGCTCTCCCTTCTGTCTCTTAGTAATTCCTCTCAGCTAGATTTCTGTTGCTTAAACACCACCAGGAGCTATAGGTCCTTCTCGTTGTTGCTCTTAATTTCCTAGTTGTTTCTGTCTATGGCATTGTTTGCTCACTGCTCCCTTCTCTCATCTACCCATCCCCACCCCAAGTCCCTCCAGAACCATTGGCCCCTTGCTTTTATCCTAGAGCTTGCTTCCCATGCCTGTCTTATATAGGTACAAAAATCAACAATAAGGAAGGGAGATAAAATACAAATTTCTAAGGCACCAAAGAAGACAAAAGATATTATAATGATATATGCAAAGACCTACATTCAGCAAACCAAAAAGGAAGAAAATGCTCAACATATCTTAAACTGAAAGAATTCTAGGACTGTGTTTTAACACTGAAAATTATATGTGCAAAATATTTAATAAAATAGGATGTATTATAAGGATATGGAAAGAAGACACAGTCTCTGTAACATAAAGAACTGGTTGACATTTCATCATTTCAGAACGAAGTATATTAACAAGACCCAATGTTATCAAATGAAGAACTCCAAGCTACACTAAAAGCTTTAGCCAAAAACAAGGCTCCAAGTATTAATGGAATACCAACTGAAACTTATCAACAAACTTATGAAGCAATCCATGAGTTGGAAAGCAAATAAGGAAGACCAAAGAACAATCCATGTGTTTGAATTGTTATTCTAGTGAAGAATTTTGAAAGTACCATGGACTACCAAAAGAATAGATTTGTCTTGGATGAAGTATAGCCAAAATGCTCTAGAGAAGCAAAGATGGTAAGACTTTGTTTCAAGTACTTTGGACATGTTTCAGGATAGACCAGTCCTTGGAGACAGATATCGTGCTTGATAAAGTAGTGGGGCAATGCAAAAGAAGAAACTTGGATAAAATGAATTGACACAGTGACTGAATTAATGGGCTCAAATCTAGGAACAATGGTGAGCATGGTACAGGCCTAGGCAAAAAAGTGCTGGTGGGAATGTGAAACAGTCCTATCACTGTGGAAGACAGTATGTCACTTCCTCTGAGAGTTGAGACTAGAAACACCATGATTTCTGGGGTTTTGTGTTGCTGCAAAAATTTATTTTCTATGAACAAGTTGTCAGTCTTGAAAAAGTCTATCATGCATTCTCTAGCTTTGTTTCTATCACCATGTCCACATTTTCCAAGTAATTTTCCTCCGTCTTTATTTCCAACTTTTGCACTCCAACTGCCAATAACAATCAATGCATCTCAATTGTAAGCTTTATCAATTTCTGACTGAAGAAATCGATAGACTGTTAATGGAATCCTTCAATGTCTTCATCATTAGCTTTTGTGATTGGTGCATACATTTAATAGATGTATTGATTGAATTTCCTTGAAGGAGTATATATGCTTCATAATATTATGATGAATGATGAATTAGTTTATATGCATAAAGACATTGGCATAGTGCCAGGCAGTTTTCTGGTCCAACTCATATATCTAGAATCATATGCATGAGGAAGACTACAAAGGTAAGAGTAAAAAGAAAAAAAACTTTCATGATGTTCACTCTATCTGCAATATAGTCTATTATCCTGTCCTTTGGATCTGCACTATCCAAGATAGGAATATTTTGTAGATCTCTCTGCTATTCTTGACTGCCACCCCATCACAAGAAGAGTTTCTTAAGGGAGAGAGTAATAATATGTAGTGGAGTGAGTAAAGTATCACTACAAAGTCACATCAACATAAATTAAACGTAAACACTGTAATGTTTCTTCACTTACCACTCGTCTAGGTCTATACACGTCTGAAGGTAGAGTTTCCATCTCCCTCATCATTCCTTGGAGCAATGGCTGAACCAATGAGCTCAACTATAATGATACTTGAGAGGATCGTGCAGGACCAGGTGTTGCGCATAGAGTTGTTTTGGGTCAGAATATACTGGCGTCGCTTAATGACCATAACAGCAATCCTTCCTAAGGAGTTCTACTTTTTTGATTTATATCACACCAAAATGATGGTCTGAGTATCCTTAAGATAAGAAAATCACATTATTTTGAAATGTTCCATAAGGTTTTTTTTTGAACCAAAATAACCCTCAGAGGACAACACAAAGCTGTAGATTGAGCCAGGTCATTGTGAAGCTCTCTTAGGTCAAACTTTGCCACCCTTAAAGAATGAGTAGGTGCTTTATATGATTTTTTTTAAGTTCTTTTGCACAAATGTGTTGGCAATTTTTATTTCTTTTTCCCAGTGCAGTTTGTGATTTTCTTAAATTTTCTTCCAGATTTCATGATTGTGTGGTTTGTTGAGAAAATATATTTAGATTCTCATATATACACTCATATGTAAGTCAAGTTTTTCACCACATTTTATGCAGTTTTTGTGGTAACATTAGGTGTCTTGTCTGATATTTGGATGGCTTATACTCGAGTATATATGGTACTCCTTCAGAATTGTAAAACCAGTAGCCAAAACCTTAATAGCCAATTTCTCTGTCTTGAATTTAACTGACCCAGCAGAACTGGGAAATCACATTTGATGAGACTTATTGTTTAGAAGGCACCCTAATAAAACTAAGAAAAGGGTAGTCCTGAGAGGATTTGCCTGCAGCCACCCCACTTACAACACAAATATGCTTCTGTAAGTTGGAAATGAATGCATGTAAGTATTAAGGGAAACCCCATCAGCAACACTTTTTGACTTACCCTCATGCATTTGAATATCTGTTGTTTCTCACCAAGTGAACTTTTAGAAAACGCTGAATAAGTGGGTGCAAAATATGCCAGTGGATTACCGGCCGCCAACATGTTACAGACCGTGGCTGTGCAGAGAGCCCCACGGAACAGTGGATTCAGGCTGTAGCTGCTGTCTGCTGACTGAGAGGGAAGCAATTCAAACCCCCAGCCACACCTTGGGTGAAGGATGAGGCTTTAGACACTCCAAGTGCTGCTGGTCTTGGAAACCCTTTAAAGCAGTGCTTTCCTGCACCATTGCGATGACTCAGAAACAGCTCTCTGGGAAGGGTCTTCGCAGGTTTTCCCATGGCAGCTCAAGGAACAAAACAAAGGGTAAAAGACTATGAGGAAGAAAGAATTTGGGGGGGCATCACTGTCCTCTGGTGGTGGGTGTAGGAGACGCAGCCTTGCTGGATTTGAACCTCTATCCCAGTGTGCTGCAGTCCCGCGCACAACCACTAAGCCACCGGGTCTCAGCCAAGAAAGAATTTTTAAAAGTGTATCAAGAAAGTGAAATTTAAGAGAAGAAAGCAAAAATTGTCAGAGAAATAAAAGGGAGGGAAGAAAGGTAATGTGTTTATATGTTTATATTGAGTTTTTACTCTGTGCTAACCACTGTGCTGGAACAGACACCTATAATCTTATTAGTCTCACTTCGAATTTTGTTAATTAAAGCTAACATGTGACCGATAATCATTTGGGATATTGATTATAATAACTCCCCCCAAATGAAAAAATTTACTTATCTTATTCAGTGTGCAATTGTGCCAGATGTCTTCTCAGTTATCTAGCATGTTTTATCCTATTTAACCCTCAAAACTTTTTTGTTGTGAAAGGTATGTCCATTTTATAAAAAGAGACCAGGGATACAGAGTAGGTAAAGGACTTGACACAACTCATGTAGTCAAAAGGAGGCAGAACCACTGCTGTCCAAATTCAAAGGTAATGCTCTTCCACATGATTCACAGGCTATACTAACACACAAACCAGACAGAAGAGTAGAAAAGATCACTAAATATCTAGTCAAATCCATTAGCACAAAGCAAGAATTGAAACAGTGTTTTGCTAAGTCTATTTTGTTTGGTCTGACTTGGGATATTAGAATCTCCTTTCAAAGGTATAAAAGGAATGAATTCTGAAGTGAATGAGACAGCAAAGTAGTGCCTGGAGATTTCTATAAACATTAGGAGAAAATGCATGTGGTGCCCATGAGAATGTCTGTTCACACCACCAATGAGAGGGGAACATAACTAACTACAGGTCCTACAAGCTGCTCTTTGATACTCATTATAGCATGTGTGTCAAGGTCAACACAAGCCCCCACAGGCTGTCAAATACTGAATGTGACAAGGCTATTCAAATAGATTAGTTCCTAAAAAATTGGAACATCATTGACAACAGTTTTTAGCTTGAGGATGCTCCAGTATCCTTCCTGGGTTTTTCTTTCAATGTATGATTTCCATGATTTTCTTACCTAACCTGTTCTCTTTCTCTCCTCTACTCAGGTTCACAAACTTGCCCAGTGACCTATTAATTGTCTTCTCTTGGGAGATGTTTCTGGAAGAACCATACTGAATAAAATGTTGGACAACCCTACTTCACAGGCTAAATAGGTTCTGAGGAAGATTTTTATGCAAAATATGATGAAATAATCAGATGTCTATAAAAATAACTTGTGCCTAAGTGGAGGGAGGATGTTTTGAGACTAATGATGGCAACAAATGTGCAAATTTGGCCTACAAATAATTGATGTATATATGGATCGTGATGGGAGTTGTATGACCCCCAATAAAATGATTTATTTAAAAGAGGGGAAAAGAGGAGCCTATACCAAGAGCTCAAGTAGAAAATATTTGGAAATGAATATGGCAACATATGTACAAATATGCTTGATATAAATGATGTATTGAATGTTATAAGACCTGTAAGAGCGCCTAATAAAATAATTGAGGAAAAAAAGAAAAGAAAACTTTTAAACAACTCTCTTAAAAAATAAAAAGAAAGTTTTAAATTATTGGGGGATGGGGGGGCTACATAAGAGATCGCAATCATTCCTGATCACAATTCTGCAGAGTAAGTCGAATCACCTTCATTATTCACATGAACCACCCAAAACTGAGAATTGTACTACAGTTTAAGAACAGTTTGGTAGTAGGTTAAAGAAGTCTACATTTTCTGATTCACAGTATGTTCATTGAATGTTCTATTCAAAAACTAAAGCCTAAATATAAACATCTGATTTGTGGTCCACTTTAAGACCTAGTCTAAATTACAGTAAAATACACTGTGATCTAAAGCTAATCAGATTATTGCATATTTTGTTGTTGTTGTTAAAGGTCACAAACTCATCCCCAAGACAGAACTGGTATTAACTATCCAATAGTGGTTGGTACAATTTAAATGAAAATTGCTATACAAAGAAAAGACCTAGGATGTTTACCAAACATTTAATAGGCTAAGAGCTATGCAAATTTGAAAGGATATGTTTAAGCTTTCAGTTTTAAAATATCATGTTTGTTTTTTTAAAGGAAAAATAGATACACAGTAAAATATAATACATAAACATGAGATGCTGGTAAATAGTGGAAGCTGAGAACAGAAGGCTCTCCTAACTTACAGGCTAATTTTCTAACATTTCTACAGCACATGGCACCTTGCTGAACCTCTTCTGCACATATAGAATCCCTAACAGTCCTAGGATTGAGGCATAGTCAAACCCATTCAAGACACAGAGCGCATGGAACTCTGTGCATCACCTTTCTCTCTATGTTAGGGGCTTCTGCCCAAACCTAAAGGGTGCTGACCAGGCAGGGTAGAGTAAATAAGTTCTAGAAGAGTATGTAAAGTCATTTGCACAGTCCATTTTCAAAGTAAGAAGTAGCTTGAAAGAAACATTTCTATAATGGGCAGACACAGGAAGGTAAAAAGTCCACTAATTTCAGCTTTAGGAACAATGGTGACTAAGATTATTGACAGAAAAATGAGTACAATGGCACTTATGGGTCACTTCTAATAGTCAGTAAGCATTAATGGCAGATGAGTATGCTTATTGAGTTAGGAAGAATATGCCAAATGTCATATACTGACTAGTCAACAAGTCACTTTTGAATCCTCCAGCTGAGAATTTAAAAATATATCTAGGTCATGTTTCATAGTGAGATGAAAGTCCTTTGGGCGAAGGTTTGTAAAAGAAAAAAGGAAACATGGAATTTAATTTTAAATGGCATTCTTTCCCCAACTTCTGTGATACAAAAGAAAAATTAAAGATTATTTTATAGGGGTCTCTTACAACTCTTATAACAATCCATACATCAATTGTATCAAACATATTTGTACATATGTTGACATCATCATTTTCTAAATATTTACTTTCTATTTGAGACTTTGATATCAGATCTGTTTTTCATCCCCACCTATGATTCATTGCTATATTATAAATTATTATTATTTTCATATCTTATATCGACCACTGTCTCTCCTCACCCATGTATCTGTAGTTCATCCCCCTTGGGGCAGGGGTTGTTCATTGATCACTGTGATTGGTTGCCCCTTCCTTGCCTCCTTCCCCTATCTTTCCTCTAACTGCCTGGTATTGCTTTCATTTCTGTTCCTGAGGAGTCTATCTGATCTGGATTCCATGTGTCATGAGCTCTTATCTGTACCAGTGTACATGCTCCAGTCTGGCCAGAAATGAAAGGTAGGATTGGGGTCATGATAGTGGGGGCTGTGCAAGTCTCAAAAAAAAAACAGAGGAATATTGTGTATTTCATGGTGACACACTGCACCCTACTTGTTTCATCCCTTCCTTATGACCTTTATGTGTGGCGATGTCTCCAGATGGGTTTGGGGCCTCTGTTCTGATCCCTCCCCCTTCATTCTCCGCAATATGATTTTTTGTTTGTTTGTGGTCTTCTGATGCCTGATACCTGATCCCTTCCATACCTCATGATTGCACAGGCTGATGCCCTTCTTTTATGGGGGCCAGGTTCTTCTCTGCTAGATAGCCCCCTTTTTAACTTCAAGCCTAGAAGGCTCAAGATGCTATAACTTTCAATAGCTTGGTGTCATCAGGTTTCATCATCACATTTGATTATGCATCCATTTTGTTTTTGGTGGTTGTGTCATTAAGGTAAGCATCACAGAATGTCAGGCTGTTATAAGAGGTTGAGTAGAGGGCTTGAACATAGGTCCAAAGTTTGCACACTTATTCAATGTGTTACCATATAAATATATGCATCTAAGCTACCTCTATTTTTATGAATTAGTGCAATTACTTATGTATACACCTATGTTTATACCTCTATCCACGGTTTTGCTTCCTACGTTTTTCCTCTATTTCATTTTACTTTTGTACTTTCCCACCATCATGCTTGCCCATTGAAAGGAAGAGGGAAGGAAGAAGGAACATTTCTAATTCAGTTACACTGCTGCCTCCACTATCTACTACTATTATTATAGAAATAACACAAAAGAACAGATTTAACAAATAAAAAATCATTTTTTTCAGAATTTAAGAAGCTAGAAATCTAGATTCAATGTTTTGGCTTGAGGAGAAGGCTTTCTTTCTCTACTGGCTGGTCAACATCTGCTTCCTGGTTTCTTGGAATCTCCACAAGTCTTGGCATCTATCGTTTCACCTCATCTCTGTTTCTCCAATGTTTGTTTCAATAATTGTATATCTCATAAGAGATTGACTCAAAGGACACTTTACACTAATACTGTCAGCATAAAAAAAGACAATCAGTTCCCAAATGGAGTTATCACCACAAGTTTAGATTCTAAGATTGTCAACGCATATTTTGGTGGGACAAAATTCAATTCACAACGACTAGTTGCTGCTTTCTGAAGTTAAAGTCAAAATGCCTTGCAAAGTCATGTAGGATGCATACCTTTTTCTTGTTTTGTTTTTTTGGGGGGCATCACTGCCTCTGGTGGTCGTGAGCGCTACTCAGTGCTGCTCCTGAGAACTGCCGCTGGATTTGAACCGCCAAGCTCATGGGCTGCAGTCCCACACTCAACCACTTATGCCACCGGGGCTCAGCCCGCATACCTGTTTTATGGAACGCGTTTAATGATGGATATCTTTCCTTCCATGCTTAGTTCCTGGTTCCTCGAAGGAGTTGGTTTTGACTTTTAGCAACTCTATGGTACAGAGGAGGTTTCTGAGACTAAATCGTTACTGAAGCTGAAAGCCTCATCTTTTCCTCCTACAGCGACTGGTGCATTCACACTGCTAACCTTGTGGTGAGCAGTCCAGCCTGTAAACATGTATGCTACCCAGTCTGCAGGACTTCCCTTCAATGTTGGAGACCCAAATTCCAGACAAGGCAACCCATGTGCTGAGACCATGTTCTGTTGATGGAGACATGCCTGCTGCTGAGATGCTGAACAAGAAGCAGATGAGCAGCAAAGGAAGGTGAGAGCTCAAGAACTACAGCCTTTTGCCACTGGCCGGGGGCCAGCCTGACTAATTATCCACATGGATGGAGGTGACGGGAATAAGTGAGTCCTCTACACCAGCTGCTCCCACACAGCCTGCAGGTATGGCCCAAGTGACAGTAAACAGTCTGTCAAAACATTTCTGTCTTCAGACACCTATCCTCCCTCAAATGCTAATGGATTGGCCTGCAACAAATTGAACACACCTGGCTCTTAAACGGCCTCCTGAACAGAGTTAAAAGCCCAGCAAAATTTCCCTAAGGATCAGCACATATGTCTTGCTTTTTCTTCCATCAACTAAGAGACTAGCTCAGCCAAAAAACAAAGCAACCTGCACCCACCCACTCCTACCCCCCTCCTACACACACACACACACACACACACACACACACACACGCACGCGTCCTTAAGGAGTGTCTCATTAATTCCCAGGTCTCCTGAGCACACATCTTCTTGAAGAACAGCAGGAAATTGAGGGAAAGGCAGGACTGGTTCACTGACAGAAAATAAATTTTAAAAGACCGATTAAATGGAGAATTAAAAGTTTATTATAATTGATATTTCTAAGTAGGTTGCCCCATAATTATTTAAAAAGAAAAAATAAAATATGCACAGATGAAGCTTCAAATTTTTTTTAAGATGGAACAATGAGAAATTATTAATTCACGTGGTTATTGTAATAGAGTTTAATGAATTTTCTGGTTGAATAACCTTTGGGAAACAATATTGCCAATTAAATAAATATCAGCTAAATAAACACAAACATGCAGAAAACAGGGAAGCAGGGGAGAAAAGATCTTACAGGACTGGTGTCATCTGGAACCACAAAATCTTCTCCCCCACACACACATGATTTGGTCTGTGCACCCTCCTGTGCTCTTCACCTTCAATGCCGCTCTTACAGGGAGCTAATCCTGCTGTACGAGTTCCTGATCCTTGGCTATTTCTCCCGCCACCTTGAGGGGCATACACCATTTCCTACTTTTTTCCAGAGAGATAAGCTCTCTGTTTCTCCATAGCCCAGCAGTTCTCCACCTGTGGGTCATGACCCCCTTAGGGGGTGAAATGAGCCTGGCACAGGGGTTGCCCAATTCATAACAGTAGCAAAATGACAATGATGATCTAGCAATGAAAATAGTGTTATGGATGGGGATCACCACCACATAAGGAACTGCACTGAAGAGTCGCTGCAGCATTAGGAAGGTGTAGAACCACTGCTGTAGCCCTTCATTTTGTCATGTCATATATCATATTAACTAATCATTGTTCACTTACCTATTGTATTAGATTCTTAGTGCTGACTACCAACAACAGTAACAGCAAAAATACCTCAGGTGAGTAACCTTTAAAAATAAATTAATTTTTCTCATAGTCCCAGAAACTAGAAGTCTAAAACCAAGGTACCAAGAAACTTAGGGAAACCAAGAAACCTAGGGAAACCTAGGGAAAGTCCGTCTTTGGCAGTCCTGGGCCGCTAGATGCATTTGTCATATTTATCTGTCTTCCCATGGCACTTTCCCACTATGTGCAAATATCTGTGTTTATTCTACTCTCTGTTTTTAAGTCAGTTTATTGGGGGTCCATGCAACTCTTATCACAATCCACCCATCCACCCATGGCATCAAGCACATTTATACATATGTTACCCTCTTCATTCTCAAAACATTTCGACTTGAGCTCCTGATAATTAATTTGTAGATGATTCATTTTCATGTCTTCCACTGACCTCTACTCTTTTTAGAGGACAACATGCATATGCGATAAGCCTTAGGACCCACCTCACTCTGTAATGGACAAATTGCCATCATGAAAGAAAATTCCTGTCCTGAAACAGGGCCCCTTTCACAGGTACCCGGGTTCGTACTTCGGCAAAACTTTTCGGATGGACACCGCTCATTCTACATCACCCATCTAGTTCACTCTCTAGGGAGCCTTGTTCACAGAGCGGAGGGCTAACCGAGGGGCAGCAGTGAGACACCGCCAGCTGAGCCATTGATGAAGATGATGCTCTCTGCTCCAGAGAAGATTCAGAGCTTCACAGCCTGTAGCAATCTGCGTGTGCCTCCCTAATTGCTAATCACATTATTGATCCTTATGATGATTCTTGCTCAGTGGTGGAAAACAGAGTGTTTTTCCTCTTAAAGAAAAATAAAGAAGATTGTCAGCTTCAGAAACCCATAGTTGCAGCTTTCTTCCGTCCTTTGGCAGAGAGAGGAGTTGAGAGCCACTCAATGGCAGTGGTGTTTATCCTGCTTCCCAAGGGAGAAAGATGAGGCCGTATGTTTCCAAAAAGGATTAGTGGTTTTGAAAACTCTACATCCGGTTGTTTTCTGGTTTTTGTGTTTGTGAGGGCTTTACATACGTCATGATTATTCTTCTATTATTTGTGTGCTACTCTTTTCTCAAATAGTGGCTGACACTAATGGGTTCTTAATGAGTAGTTGAAGGGATCATCATTCTAATCGTTCATTCCTTTTATTATTTCAAGTTTGGGGGTACATGGGCTTGTGATGTATTAGGATTGATCTGATGGATTTGGGTTTTTTTTTTTACTACCCACTATAAAAGTCCTGGTGACACTGTGAGCTAAGCATTGGGTTACTAAAGGCAAGGTTGGCTGTTCAACAACACCCTCCTCCACTCCGTACCCCCACCCCAACGGCTACTCGGAGGGAGAGAGAGAAGACTGCCTGCTCCAGTCAATATTTAGTTACTTGTACTTTTAACTCTCACAAGTCTCACAGTGTCACTGACTCAGAAGTGATTAAATGACAGGGCTATACTTTGTGTTATCCAAACTTGTTAAAAAATCATTCTTCTTGCTTCCTTTTACTCATTAGACCTCCTATTTTCTGCAAATTCCATCCAGTGATCAAAAACTAGCTCAGAGATAAGCTTCTCAATCCCTTCCCTGTCCAGGAAAGGGCTTGCCATTCCCTTAGTGGATGGATTTCCACAGTTCTTTTTCCATTCTTGTGCCATCCGACTTATGTTTGCCATCATCTTTTCTTTTATATCAAGGCACCTAAGAAAATCTAGATACAAAACCACACATCTAAGACCTTTCAAATTGGATTGTACAGATTGGTTGGAATATAATAAATTCTAACTTTGACTACTGAATCCCAAGTCACTCACTACTTAGACCTGGAGTAGTCAATTGGATGACAGGCCCCAGATCCTTATTGTCAGAGACATCACATATTCTGCAGTCAGAGTCACCAGGGAGAAAGTAAAAGCTGTCTGTGGATAGTCTTACATTCATTGGCGTTTCCTTATGCTTCAGTGAGCACAGGAGTCTAGGGAGGACATAGGTTGGTGGGTAAAGGAAAAAATTAAAGTCAAGGAAGCAAACAAACTCTATGATGAAACCTAGAAAGATGAAAACCCACATCCCCTGATCGTCGAGTATGGCTTACTTGGATGAGAAGTGGATCATTGCTTACACCCCAACGAGCTCCAGAGGTCTTAGAGATACTTCATGAAGGTTACATTCAAGTTCACATAATCCAGAGCCCTGAGCCTACACTGATATGGGAGGAGGCAATTTATAAAATTCCATGAACATTTATCGACTTTCTATTTCTTGAGTGTAAGCCAATCAAAAATCATTGACACCAGATTTTGGGGAACCTATTGTTTGTAAATGGAGCTCTGGTAGTGTAGAGGATTCAAACTGGACTGATAACAGCAATGTCAGCAAGTGAAAAACCACCAGGTCTCCAACGGAGAAAGATGGGGCTCTCTACAACAGTTACAGACTCAGAACCTCACTGGAGGAGTTCTTCCCTGTCCTGCAGAGTGGCTAAGAGTTGGCATTGGAAGTTGATAGTCTTTATAAACAAAAAATGATGTGCAACCTCCTTTGTACAGTCTGCTCTGTGGAACAGTGGAGATGAACATGAAGAGGTGCAACGTTCAATCATATGCAGTTCACAAGAGATCATTGCTTAGTAGCACAGAAGTCTCACGCATACACATTGAATATAATGGAATTTTCAGATGAAACACCTTCGAGAACGGTAGGTCCTACATAGAGTCAGTTTCTCTCATTAATCACTTCATCGCGAAACTCCATGGTGCTGATGGGACAGAGACACTGATGACTTCATCTCCATGAGCATCCTACACGGTGCTGGGGCAGAACGGACACTCTAGAAACATACCAGACCTGAGAGGAACTACTGGAACCAGGAATGTATTTTGCTGCTGCCTGGGATGCTAAGGAGAGAATCATTTATTTCTTTGTGTTTTCCTTTTCTTCTCTTAGAATATGATACGGCAATATGATTCCAACAGTAGAGAGAGGAAATGTAACAATGTAGGGCATATTCCAGCTCCACCACTTGACCAATTTCATGAGAAGAGCATTGTGTATTAGTTTTCTAAGTTCTGAATAGGGTTAAAGCTTCCTGTCTTACAGATTAGTAAGTATAGATTAAGCACCCTCAAGTAGATAGAGCCTAGAACATCACTCTTGGTACAAAGCAATGATTGTGCAGGCTTCCTCTCTTGGCATTTAGAGCAATTTTTAAGGCTGTAAGACAAAACATTAGTAAGTTACACTGCACCAACTGCATCTGGACTCATCATCCCTACAGGCCATCACGTGGATTCCAAGTCACAACCCTCTGGACCACAGCACTCTCTATAGTACCAGGTCCGATGCCCTCCCCACAGCCGTGCTAGGTCTGAGCTCCCCATTGCAGCCACGGTGGCAATCCATTTCATGGATGGTCGTGATCCTGACCCTTGACTCTGTGCTTTACCATGCAGGGTGCTCTCCAGAGGTTGCTCCCCACTGCTATCTATCTAAAGTAAGCCAGAGGAAATCTTGCCACCCACACTTACAAAGAGCATTTTGGTTGCACTTCTTCCCAAACAGAATTGTTTGCTTTTCTGGCAGGACATCATATGAAATATTCTTTGCCAATACCACAATTCAAGTTTGTCAGTACTTCTTTGGTTTCCTTCTCTATTGTCCACCTTTCACCTGCACATGAAGTGACTGAAAACACTATGCCTGGATAAGGGGCATCTTTCTCATAAAAGTGAATTTCTTGCTCTTTAAGGTTTTAAAGAGGTCTTACACAGATTTTTCCAGTGCATGATGTCATTTACTTTCTCCACTGCTTCTATGGACATCAATTGTTGACATGTATGTATACATACACATATTATACCTGCAATCATATTAAAACATGAATGAGGGGCTGAGCCCTGGTGGCATAGTGGTTGTGTGTGGGACTGCGACCCACTGGGTTGGAGGTTCAAATCCAGCAGCAAAGCTGAGCCTCCTACTCCCACCACCAGAGGGCAGTGATGCCCCCCCCCAAAAAATAATTTTTTTTGAATGTGTCTAGCAAATTCAGAGCTGGGGTTTCCTCTGAGGAGAGGGTAAGAAATGTCATCAGGAAAGAAAACAGAAGGCTTCCAAAATGATCATAATGCTGTATTTTTTAAAGAGATGGTGGAACATGGGTGTTTATTTTACTATTCATCACCTCCATTTATTTTGATATCTGTAACACCGCATTATATATTTTTAAACAATCTTCAGAGCTCTGACCCCAGTCCTAATATCTAAAGTAAGGTACATGGAAAGACAGATAAGAATTCCCCACACACATGCTACTGCAAGTCCTGGTTCTGGAGGAGGCCAGGGCTGGAGTAAAGTGAGGAAAACAAGGTGGACGTTCGAAGAGGATACAAAGACAAAAGGCTAAAGTTTCTTTTCTCCAGTCAATCTTAAGTTAAAAAATGCCTCCAACATTTGTGCTCACTTCAGTGGCACAGACATCAAATTGGAAAGACCAGGAGATATTAACGTGGCTCCCACATAAGAATCATGGGCATATTCATGAAGCACTCTCATTGTTGCTTAAATTGTTGGATGCAAACATTCACAATAACTCACAATAAAAACTTAATTTTTTAAAAAAGGTTCAACTTTGACCCTTTGGAAAAAGTTCCCTTTCCATTTCTTAAATTATCCTATCTTCCTCACTTCTATATACATGGTGAAAACAGCAGTTGATCATCAACTACTAAACATAAAGCTGGCCATTTGACACTGCCTGATGGCACCATCAGAAAGAAACCAGGTGAACTGTTGGAACAAATTGACTCTGGACCACATGGGTCCTCATGAGTTGACATTGACTCCATGAAATTCATGAGGGTTTGATTTTGTATTTTACTCTTGTATCGATTTCTATCTTGAAATACACTACTGTGCATTTGCACTTCCCTGTATTCCCCAGATCACAGAGCAGTCTGTGCTCACAAGTGCCCATGCATAGAAGAGGGCAGTGTGCTGAAGTATAAAGAATAGAGGTGATGAGGTCAGGTAGATCTTTGCTCCAATCACAGTTCCAGCACAACTAGGGATCCTCTTCACTTCTGTGAGTCTCATTCTTTCAATGGAGAAATATAAACCATAATAGTGAACATCCCAGGACTTGTGAGAGTTAAAAGCACAATTATGTTGCATCAATGCCAGCTTTATGGGAAATGCTGGTTTGATCTATATGCTGTGCCTAATTGCTTTTGAATAAGCAGTCATTATACTTAGCATGCAATGAGGGGTTATAGATGATAATTTAATGCTTAGCATCCCGATGGAGTCCTGTGAAGGGTGAATGTTCCTGACCTCTTCAGTCTGAATGTTCTCAAGGACAAGGGGACATTTTCCCTACCTCTCCAACTTGAGTGCAGAAATCAGACACATCTTTGGAACTCACAGTCACCTCCTGTCTCTGCAGTGTCACACATTCTCAAAACAATTACCAAAGTATGTGAAAAACAAGACCACCTCTTTAACACCACTACGGGTACATACACTTTTTTTGAATCGGAAAAAAAGGTTTCACTGAAGCTGCAAATCTTTTTATATTTTATACCATACATGAGTAATGTCTACTACCTGATGGTGAGGTAGGTGCTACTTTGGTGGTGCACACTGTTAGAATACCAGGATCCCGACCACACTGTCACTCAGGAGGGGCAGATTCATGAAACTTCTGGACTAAGAGACTATGAAAGATAATTTAACAATGCACTTACAAAAATTAACTAGTTGGACTGTGTGAATTACAACAAATGCTGGAGGAAGAGCTTTCCAGGTTGGAAGGCCTTCAAATTCCACAAGGTGAGGCTGGCACAGGACTGAGAATTCTTTTGTTCTGTTGGACATGAGATTGTCGTATACACTGGAGCAACTAGAGGAAAACAAACCAGGAAAAAAAGTTCCTCATGCATATAAGTTTGACAATTGCTAGAGAATGCCTTGACAGTATAATGATGATGTGTTGGGCTGTAAGCTATGAGTTCAGCAGATTGAAAACATCTGCTGCTCCGTGGGTGAGAGATGAGGCTTTTTACTTCAGTAAAGATGTATGATTTCAGAAAGCCACAAGGGCAGTTCAAACCAAGTCAGAATTTACTTGATGGCAGTGAGTTTGGTTTGGGGAGTGGATTCTTGGAATACTATTTCCAGGAATTTCATCTGTCATGGGAATGACATAGAAACCAATTATAAAAACTGGACCCTTCTGTACTGGATAACTAACTGTACGTTGATTTTTAAAAAGCTATCTAATCACCCTTGAATTTTCTCTTCTTAGGATAAAACAATCTGTCCTCATTTAAGCATTCCTTAAGATATTGCTTTATTTGTTAAAATAACAGGAGAGAATATGTTCAAAATTGGTAGCATAGAATGAACAAAATTTTAGATATCTAACATTCAAAATAGCACTTTGAAAATTTATTACCCCCCTTATTCTTTATACTACTTTCATTAATGTAGCCCAATTTTGTCTTACATTTGGGTAACTCAGTTCTACTTTTGACTAAATATTAAGCTTAGTGGGAATCAAAATTTATATTTCCTTCATATGGCTATTGGGCTATACCAACTCCTCTGAGACCTGCAAGTTTCATTACCTTGATAAATATTTATTAAATGCTCTCCCTGTGTCAGGCACTCTGCTGGCTGCAGTAGATACAATTAGAAACAGATAGAAGTTTCAAGGTATTTTCTGTTCAGTTATGGCAAGAGGAAATAAACAGTGTGCTGTGTTCAACAGCAGGCTTGCACATACACTTTGGGATACTAACCACGAGGTCAGTAGTTCAAATGCTCCAGTTGTTCAACATGGGAAAAAATAAGACTTTCTACTTCCATAAAGATTCACAGGCTCAGAAAACCAGAGAGACAGCTCTATGCTGTCTTGTAGGGTAATTATGAATCAAACTGGACTCGTTGGCCATGAGTTTTCTTTGGACATATAGTCTATAAGAAATGTAGGATATCTTAGAAGAGAAGCTTCCCCACTTAACATGATGTCTACGGATGAATGGGAAGGGTGGAGCATGGAAGTCAAGAAAACATGGACTTAAAGCCAAGACAGAAGTCGGGGTAAGTGTGTGTGAGAGAACTGAGAAATGTATTGGCTATCTATGACTGCCTAACAATGGGCCCAAAACGTAGTGGTCTGAATAAAATTTACCACACGTTTTCTTATGAATACGTAACTCAGGGAGGACTTGTATCTCTTCCCTATATATCTGGTAAAATTTCAACTGCAACTAGAATGAAAGGGATTCTTCCAAGTTGTTCCACACACCTGTCCAACAAGTTGGTAGTGACTGCTAACAGAACTTCATGTGGGCTAAGAATTGGGCTCCTCAGTTTTTTTCAATGTGGACATTTTCATATGGCCTCACCTTCCAATGGTGAGCATCCCCACAGAAATACAGTATCAGAACCCACATAATATCTCTTCCACTCTAATCTATTAGGTGAGGCCTCCATGAAGGGCTGTCCAGGTAGGGTGTCACAATTTCATGGATCAGTGGCAAAACTCTGAAAGACCATATATCTAAAAAATCCACTTAGCATATAAATAATGAGTTGGGCTGACACATAGAACATGAGAGGCTGGGGCAAGCTCCAAGATAGTAGTAGGGAATAATAAGTGTCTTCTTGGTTTGTCCAATCCTTGGTCTTCATTCCCTTCAATTCACTGGTGCTTCCACTGTCTTTCCTTAACATTGTGTTTTGTTAGCAATCAGGAAAAACAAGTCTATGATACATTGGAAAGTGTGCCATAGTGTACAAGCAATAGACTGCTTTAGCCTCTTAATGGTATCAGTATTGAGACAGAAATATTTATTGATGAGGAGAGTCAATAGACTTGGTATAGTGTGATGGTCATATGCTTATGTTAGTTTCATGATTGAGATATAGTGGAGTGTAGCCTGTTAATCTGGAGATAGCCATTGAGTAGCCAATGAGGCCTCTGTGTGGGCATGGCTTTCTCCTGATACGTCTGAGAAATCTCATGATTTTTCCCTCATGAAGATGAGAAGCTATCCCCCCAGTTGTTGGGAGTTAGTCTCAGAGACAAGGAACTATGGACAAGAAAAACAGCAGTGTCCAAGTAGCTGAAGGAGGTAGAGGAGAAGCCACATGGCTTTACCTTAATGGAACCAGACCTCTGAAGCTGGAGAAGCCACATGGAGACACTTGCCAGTGATGAGTTGCTTCTACCACCACTGGATGTTGTTGATGGGCCCTGAGCTCTGGAAGTGAGGAGCCATGGGGAGATCCCTGCCAGCACCTGAACTCTGCACCCACTGGCCTGTGATTTTGTGAGTTGGAAGGAGACGTTACAGACTAGTAACGGGCACATGGGCTAATATCAGACTTATGACTTTGAGCTGGACTGGGTTGGGATGTTTTCTTAATACCCTGTTCCTCTTGTATATAAACCATACCCTTATATCTGTATGCGTGTCTATGGATTTGTTTCTCTAGTTTTCTTGGACTAACACATCGTGGTACCAGAAGTGGGGCTAATTTCTTTAGTAAAGTCTTTCCAGGTGTGGCCTAACCCCATCTAAGGAGAAGGGGGGGTTAATTTCTTCAGAGATGTCTTTGACACTAACCCCTACAACCTCTAGAGGTCAATGCTTGGCTTGAGGAACTAGATTTACAAACTCCTTTCATACTTCCCAATGAACATTTCTATATGTCCTGATATTTACAATAATAGGCATAAGAAATCAGTATAAATAGCATAGTCAGAAATTAAACTTAATTCTTAAAACAGTCAAGGCCAATACTTATTAAGCTTATCTATATCCTTTCTAAACTACTGTTTACACAAAAACATGGAATTAGGTCTCTGGAGAAATCAAAACAGATCCATGCTTTCGGTAAGGCATTCTGACCTTCTTAACCATTCTCCTTTAATGGCATAAGTTCTGAGACATTCAAAAGGCAGTTTGTACCCCTTAGTGCAAGATATACTTTAACAGTATTCATTTTATACAGAAATAACCAAAGACAGCATCCGAACAAAATAATCAAAACTTTAACTTCCCAAATTGTTTCCAGAAAATAACTCAGGAAACTACAAGGACATATCTGACTTCTGGCTAACCAAAGAAGTAACAGTACCATGAAGCAAAAGTCAAACAAACACCTACCCTTCATTTTATGGTATGTTCCTCTACTACCCCACTCCTAAGGTACCACAATGTTAGTCCGGGAAAACATAACATAAATTACATAACATAACATTAGTTAACATAAGGATATGACCACCACATATAGTATGTGAGCAATGAGAAATTAAAGGATAAAAGTTAAAGTCCTGACTCAGGGAGCTGGCATGGGTCCTAAAAGTTCTTTACAATTTAGAATGGAATCAAGGACAGTGAGTGAGTAAGAATGAATAATAATAATGTACTGTATAATAAAAAGTAAAATAATGCTATTAAAAACATAGGCTATTAGTGATTTACATCTCAAATCCATCACAGAATTCATACTCGGTTACAGCAGATATCTTACCCTTTAAAAATATTTTGGCATTCCCACTGCCTGGAATAATGCTTGGTTCATAAAAGATGCTGAAATACATTTCAATAAATGATCAAATGGATTGCACATTTGGTTATCTAGAAGTTAATGATTCAGTATGGAGTGTGTTTGGATGTCAGAATGCCTTTTACCAGCAGTCAATGGCTGGATGGGTTACTAGAAGTGAGTTTTGGCTGCATACAAAGGTGATTCAAAAAGTATTACTACTGTGGTTCAAATGTATACAAGGATAGGTTTGTTCCAAACAACCCCCAAAATGTTTAAATGTGTCTCTGTGATCCATCGATGACTTTAGACAAGTTCTCTTAGAAACACACTGTTTTAGGGTGTCTTGAAAAAAAAAAAAGGCACATCAAAAGCAGGGAATTTTCATTGGCCAGTTAAATTCAAGACAGAGAACTCTGTTCAGAAAGTGTTGTGGACTATTTTTCTGGAATTTCAAAGGAGTAATCTTGCACATTAAGGACAAATTTTAAGAAAATTGAAAATGTATTTGTATAAAAACAAAAGAAACTGCCGTGAGGTAAGTTACAGTGAGGATATATTTTTTTCATCAAAAATAGGGACTCTTTAGGATAAAGAAACAATCATTTTGACAGCTATCAGAAACCACAAATATGTCATAAGTGGAAGAGTGTAGATTTCTTTGGGGAAGGGTTCTTAGGGCCATTGAGTCAATTCTGACTCTTAATGAGGGTTACAGTGATAGAAACACTTCCTCTAGAAATTCATGTAGGTCTTTATAGAGACTATGTTGAGAAACAAATGTGATATCTAAAATTTTTGCTTAATATGTTCCTATGAATATTTTGAGTTATTTTCATATATGTATCACTGTATAAAATCACTATATAGTTGCCAATTGCTGTCGAGTCAATTTTCATTCACGGTGAAGCCATATTTGTAGAGTAAAACTGCTCTATATGGTTTACAAGACTGTATGTTTTTGGAACAGATCATAAAACTTGCCTTTCATTGTGCTTCATTGGGAGTTCCAACCACTACTCTTTCTACTCCTAGTAGAGAATTTCACCATCCATATAAGACCCCAAAGAACAGAAATGAGCTAGTCAATTTGGGGTCATATACATGGGACCAGAACTCAGATAATCTGATTCTTATGTGTATTGTGTAGAGTGGTGTGTCTTTTGCTATGCACTATAACTTATGTTATGATTCTGGCTGATATCAATCTACATTCAATACAGAGAATCGACAGCCAGACCCTACAGTTTATGAGGAAATCTTGGTAAAGTATAAATCCATTTATTATTACATAAGCACCTTCTAATTTATTCATATGTATATATACATATACATATATGTATATATGTGTTGTTTTTGCTGCTGGAGGTACTGTCAAGTGCCCATCTCTGTTCCTACCCTCAACACAGTCATGTTACCATGGAGGTTGTATATACAGAACTTTAATCATAGCCTTGAAAAATGCTTCATGTTTGTGAGAGTACCTATGTTGTCATCACTAGGTGCCAATTGATAGGTTCTGACTCGAAATGATCTCATATACAACAGAAGTAGACAACACCCAGTCCTGCACCATCCTAACAGTCATTGTTTGAACCTTCTCTTGTAGCTCCTGGGTCATTTCACAGTGTCGAGGGTCTTCCTCTTTTTTGCTGCCTCTCTATGTGACCAAACATGATGTCTTTTTTCCAGGATATCTTTGGATAACAAGTCTAAAGCCCCTGAGACAAAGCCCCACTATCCTCATTTCTAAGTGTCAATCTGGCTGTACTACTTCCAAGACTAACTCTATTTCTTCTTTTTGGCAGTCTTTAGTATTTCAATATTCTTTGGCAGCATGATGATTCAAATGCCCTGAGTCTCCTACTAGTTTCCATATTCAAAGTCTATAGCTGTGTTGCTATTAGGTGTCATTCAGATGGTTCCAACACACAGTAGCCCCTTGTACACCAGAAAGAGACACTGCTTGTTCTTCACAATTGTTATTATATTTAAGTTCATTGATGCAGTCAATGTATCAGTCCACTTTGTCTAAGATCTATCGTTATGATTTTTGTGTAATATGTATGAAGTTCAAATCATGTCTGAAACTACAGTAACTTCAGTAGTTAAGTTCACCATGAATTTTATGAAAATTAGAACAAGTTTACAAGAGTCAAAATATGACCTTCAGTTTATTCCACTTTAATTTTGAGAATATCCCAAAACAGATTTGATGAATTGAATACTGCTAACAGAAGATGAGTAGAATTGTGGGAAAACATTAAGATCATCATATATGAAGAAAGCACAAGTTCATTAGAAAGACAGAAAGGAAGAAAAAGCTCAAAGTAGATGCCACAAGAGGCTCTTAAATTGGCTCTTATTCTTAGAATACCCAAGGCATATGGCAGAAATATAAAAGTTAGATAGTTGAAAAAAAATTTCAAAGAGCAACTTGAGAAGACAAAGTAAAATATTAAAGTGAAATGTTCAGAAACTTATTATAGTTAGAAAACCAAAAGAAGTACATGCTCAACATATCTCAAACAGAAAGAACTTAAGTAAAAATTCAAATCTCTAGTTGAAATATTGAAAGATTCTATGGGCAAAATATTGAGTGATACAGAAAGCATCCAAATAAGATGAAAAATACAGTCACTATACCAAAATAGAACTAGTCAACAACCATTTCAAGAAGTAGCATATGAACAAGAATGAATTGTACAGAAAAAAAAAAGGTTTTACGATGCACTGAAAGGATCCAACAAAAACAAAGCTCCAGGAATTTAAAGAATACCTATTGAAAAGTTTTAATATATTAGTTAAGTGCTAAAAGCACTTACAAGCCTTATCAGGAAATTCAAAAGACAGTTACTTGGCCAACTGACCGGAAGAGACCCATTTTTGCAACCATTACAAAAAAAAGGTCACCCCAAAAATCCTCAAATTATTAAGCATTAATATCACATGCAACTAAAAAAAATCTAAATATCATACAACAGCTTTCAGTGCATTGACAGAGAGTTGACAGACTCAGGTCAGAATTGGCAGAGGATGCTAAACTAGGACTATCACTACTGATGGCCAATGGATCTTGGCTAAAAGCAGAATACCAAAAGATGTATATTTGTGTTTCATTGACTATGCAAACACATCCAACTGTGTGGAGCATACCAAACTATGGATTGTATTGAGGAGAATGGGAATCTCAGTACCCCACATTGTGTTCATGGAGGTCAAGAGGCAATTGTGCAAACAAAGCAAGGGAAAACTGTATGGTTTAAAATCAGGAAAGTTGTGCCAGGGGTGCATTTTCTCACCATACTTATTTGATCTCCATGCTAAGCAAGAGAAGCTGAATTATAAGAAGAGGGATGTGGTATTAGGATGGGAGAAAGGCTTATTAACAATCACAGATATGCAAATACCCTTGCTGGCTGAAAGTGAAGAGGATTTGAAGTATCTGTGGGTAAAGATTCGGGATGGATTACAACATTGTAAAAAATCCAAAAAGCTCATAGCTAAACAAGATTGCAAAGTCATGAACAATGGAGCAAAGATTTACATTGTGAAGGATGTCATCTTGGGTCCATAATCAATTCTCATGGAAGTAGCAGTGAAGAGATCAAAATTCACATTGCATTGAATACATTTGCTACGGAAGACATCTTTACAGTATTGGTTATTACTTTGAGGTGTCTGTCTGGTGCATCTGACTCAAGTCAAGATATTTTCAATTGCCCAAGTCATGGTATTTCAATTTCTCATATTCATGTAAAGTTGGACATTGAAAAAATAAGATAAAAGAAAACTCTATGCATTTAAATTGTGGTGCTGGCAAAGAATTTTTCAAGTACTATGGATTGCCAAAGGAACATACTGAGCTTTCTTGGAAGAAGGATAACCAGAATGTTCATTAGAAGCAAGTATGGTGAGATTTTGTCTCAAGCACTTTGAATGTGAGGTCAGAAAAGACTGAACCCTAGTGGAGAACATCAGAGTAATATAGTGGGGTAGTGAAAAAGAGGGAAATTATTGATGAGGGGACACCTTGGCAGCATCAGTGAACACTAACAAAACAGAAATTGTGAGCATGGCACAGGACCAGGCAGTCTTATCATTCTTTGCACATACTATCATTATGAGCCAGAGATGACTCAAAGATATGTTAAAAACAAGAGGAAAAAGTTATAGTCAGAAAATCTCTGGGCATTTACTGGATGCATTTACTACTTATTGCAATCAGATTTTAAAGAGCTAAAGAGAAAGATCCATTGGAGGGGTAGGAATGGTCTGTGTGTTTCCTATTGTTTCTGTAAGAATTGAAGATGATCTTGGTTGAACAACATTTGCTTTATTAGACAGGTATTCTGAACTGCATCGAGCAAATTGGGAAATAAAAGCACAGAGAGTAAGAAAGAGCTTCAGGGTTTCCGAATTCCAGGAAGATGGTGACTGAGTACCGCATAGCTGAGAAACTCCTTAGAAATCAGCTCAGGAGAATTACTAGGAGGGAATCCGATGCTGCTGAATTGCAGGAGGAGCATCACAAAGATAAGCAGGCACAGATCCACAAGGTTTTGAGGTTTTGGGGGCTTTTGGCTTACCACAGTGGAGACTGGCTAGGGTTTAACATTAGCCCTGCCACTGTCTGGACTGGAGCCAAGATCAACTGGAGCCAACACAGGGGCTTTATCCCAACACAGTCACAGTTTGCCACCAGCTCAGAGCAGGGCTTAAATCCTTGCAGCCCCACAGTCAGGGATTGGGACTCTGTTATGCTGTTACATTCCCCCCCCCCCCTTTCTCTCTATCCCCTCACAATTTCAGTGGATTTAGTTCTGCCATGTTTTTACTTTTGGTCTCTTCCATTTTCTCTCGCACATCATTGTGGACTGCCAGACCACTCCCCTTAGCTTAGGGCAATTAAGGGTGCTCCACCCAGTGGAGCCCCACCCTGTGTTGCGTATCCCTAGGCTGGGAAAGTCCCAGCAGGAATAATTCTCCCAACTTCCTCCCAGGGAATTCATGCCTGTGTGGCTCTGTGGTCCCATGAGACTGAGGAACATTCCTCCCACCTGCCCCAGTGTCTAACACCACCTAAGGCAGCTCAACCAGTACTCCACAGCATTCCACACTGCTGCAGGAACCTCTGCCCAAATCTGCAGTGATCTATCTGACCTTGGCAATTCCACCCACCATTCACGGTGCTCTACAAAAAAGAAGGCAATGGATCCACTGCCTTTTGTGCCACTTGCCATGCAGTGCATACCCCCATGCACCCTCTGTGATGCCCCAAGTTGCCAGGGGCTACACCATCATGATCTTTTTGGAGATCATGCAGTACAGCACCATCCTTCTGGACACACAACAATCCAATCAGTGTTCCATGAAAGGACCATGCAATTTGTCCTCCAAATAGCAGA